>JAOXOE010064111.1:0-31175 GCA_028565055.1 Phoeniculus purpureus
CATTAGGGATTGGAAGGGACCTTGAAAGATCATCTAGTCCAATCCCCCTGCCACAGCAGGATCACTCAGACCAAGTCTCACAGGAACACATCCAGGTGGGTCTTAAACATCTCCAGTGAAGGAGACTCCACAACCCCCTGGGCAGCCCATTCCAGTGCTCAGTTACCCTCACCGAGAAGAAGTTCCTTCTCATATTGATGTGGAACCTCCTATCACACTGGCGTTGCCAAATTAGGAACCTAGTTGCGTACTAAAGGCTTACAACACGCGTTCCCAAACCAACACGTACTTCTGGGCGCAGATACTTCGGTCTACACGTCACAAAGAAAAGGCGTTCCCGCAAATAATCACAATTAGATTTTCTCCCTTCTCTCAGAAAATAAAATGTAAGTTTGGTGAAGACACTCCCTGTCCAAATGACACTCTAAGAGCTGAGAAGACCAAACGTTACGGTGCCAACGGGAGGACTGAATTTCAGAAGAGCAGGCAGCCAGTTCAATCTGCCAACTATACTCACACACTGAAATCCACAGTACGGGTGGCTTGAACGCGCCAGCTGAGTTTAGTTGCTACAGAACCAGAAGCCATTTCAAAACTCAATTTTTGCACTGAAAGGATTCCAGATAACTTTGGATGGTAATTTCACTGCAGCGAGAAATGTCAACACTTTTCTACGTTCCAAGTGAACTCTAATACAGCCAGGATTTTTGCAGGACTTCTGTCTAACAATTAAGAGCTTCTTGACTTTATAATCACTCCTATGGAAAAATACTGAGTAGTTTTTAGTCCTACACTTGGAAAAGGCACTCCAGCTACCTGGGTAAACTTCTACAGGTTCTTTGGTATCTCTCACTCGCTTTTCCATGTAATTCTTTTTCCTCTGTCCCAGGGTGGAATTAATTTTCAGCCCCAGTTCTGTGTTGCCAGAAATAAGTAATTCTTAAGGACCAGAATGGCAACCAGACCAAAACAAGAACTGCACATCAGACAAGCTTTCTGCTGTCCTAAGGGCATGAAAAACACTTCCTCTGTCATACCTTTACCTGGAAGTAGGTACAACATCATGATAAATAACTGCTGTTAGAAGATATAGCCCATAACCAGAAGACACTTAACCACTATTTCTCTCACCTTCCTTTGCTAACGACCAGTTAGGTGCCTGGGTCAACCATGTAGACTGTCTGTAGTCAACAGAGAAGGGGCAGAAAAATAGCGTCACCTATCTTTAGACAACTCTTTCAGAAAAATTCTTTTCAGAGATGTTCCCTGAAAACTGCCTGGAGGGAGGTGAGGGAACGACCTAAACCAAATGCCTGTCCTCCATACAGCCAGAGTGACCCACAGTCAGTCTACTCGCATCAGGGATTTTACATCTCAGCCTTATGTCATTTCAAGGAATTTCACTCTATTTTATATTTAATATGTTAAGAACACAGATTCAATCAGGTAGCTATGTTTAAAGCTAGCCTTTGGTTTCAGCTAGGTTGGGAGCTCTTGCCTGCAGTAGCTGTCTTTACCTTAGCATTCTGTGTCAAGGAGATGCACCCTGTGACATTCAGGTTCTGAAAGTTTTATGACTGTATTCTGTAGCACTAAAAATCAAAGAAGCCAAATCAATGCTACAGATCACAGAATGCATCACTGGGAGTTTCTCACCATTAAAAAAACATGTGTTATCATCTATGCTGTAAACACACAATCAATTTTTAAAACACATATTGCTCTGAGTGTGTAGTGATGGTAATGGGAATGGCAAGGATGTCACCGAGATATTTCTGGCCAAATGACTCCTCTGAGTGGAAGATGTTTTATTGGAGTAATATGTGGAACTATTAAGACAGTTGTTACAAACACAGAAACAGATTGTTAGTTACAGCCACACTGTCGTAGAACTGACGACTCAAGTTATGGGCACTTATAATGCTAAAACCTGATTCTGTAAATCTAGCACTTCGATAATCCACAACGGATCGCATTATGAGATACACCTCATCTTCGCGTGACCTTCCACAGCAGCTTATATTTTCCTCTGATAGATAAGGTCATGGTCTATCAGAATTCTAACAATTTCCCAAAACCATGTTCAAACGATGACAAAAACTGGGCTACTGAATTAGCCTGGCTAATACATAGGTGCTTACGGGTAATTTCTCAGGAATTGGACAAGAAAGAAGAAAAACCAACGAAAAGCCAGTCTGAATCAAAGCAAACTTTCTCCTGTTCTGCTGCCATGCAAAGGAACATGAGGAATTAAACATCTATTCTGTGAAAGGTGGGAAGGGCTGCTGACCAGACTACTGAGCACCCACAGGGCACCAAACAAAGTGAAGAGGGTCTAAACCTCATGCACCATCTGCAACCCACCCCGTACGGGCTGATACGACTTCTGAAGCCACAACGTTATCAGGTAATCTGGAGTTCAACTGTGCTTTAAATAGAGAAGGGTCCTCCAGGAATTACAAGAATCAATTAGTGCCTGCCCGACAGAACTTCTGCACGAGACCTTAATTCGAATCTGATGGGTTTGGCCCTCGGTAGAGAAACACACACTTCGTAACTTTGACTCGAAAAGGTGTTTTCTCAGAAGTTTTTCAACTGTGATTCTCTGCATCACATTGTCCTCCTACCCCTCTTCTCAACTCACAACTTTTCACATTACAGACTGAGTTATGCTTTGACCGCTTTCCCTTTTAGAGTGGTGAGTGACCGGCACGCGCTGCTACTGCAGATGTCTTCAGAACTAAACAATAACCCTCGACATTGGTTTATTAGACCAGATTTTTACCCCAGAGATTTGAGGTCAAATCTAGATTGCACAAACTGGTGTAACCTCACAGTCCACGGCAGTACTTCCTCTACGTAGTTAAAGGACCCACAACAACCTGTTTATGTTAGCTGGACCAACAATCTTTGCTCAGGAGAGGAGCCAAAGCCTGAGACGGCAGCAGGACAACGAAATGGGTCTGACACAAACTCATGGAACTGGAAAGGTTTTACCTGGTTCTGGTGTGTTACAGGCACCCAACTTATTCAAGCTGTTTACACATAAGCCAAGATTTTCAGAGAGTGAGAAAAGCACAACTTGCCACAGCAGAGCCGGAATCCCATTGCGGCTTACAGGGACAAAAAGGCATGGTTACTAGGTGGCCGATGGCATGCAAGATCAATTTCTGCCTGTAGCTGCAGAAAGCAGGGAATGTTCGTATCACAACCTTATCATGCCTCTCAAAGTACACTTTGGGACAGCCTGAAAAGGGCAGAAAGACCAAGACATTAGAGATAAGGTTTTGGGCTTAAAATGCAGTGTCTAGATACTAAAGTTCTGCTGCAGCATCGAAGAGCATTACTCTTAGACAGGGACAGGACACGCTGCAAAACCTCAGACTTCACTATATTCCAAACACATGCATCTTCATTTGCCAACACCAGCACTTCTAATACTACTAACATACTGGCAACAGCAGCAGCCACACAGAATCTCATGTTTAGGAAAAACAGCACAAGATACTTAAACAAATCTCTGCTTCTCCAACTCCTAAAAACATCTTAGAATCACGGAATCATTAGGGATTGGAAAGGACTTCGAAAGATCATCTAGTCCAACCCCCCTGCCACAGCAGGACCACCCAGACCAAGTCGCACAGGAACACATCCATGTTGTTTTCTAGAAGTTCTAAGCACCTGCAACACAGGCTTTACAGAATCATACAGCAGTGTTCCAAATTCTCATTCACACATTCACAGAACATTAGAGATTGGAAGGGACCTCGAAAGATCATCTAGTCCAATCCTTCTGCCAGAGCAGGATCACTTAGACCAAGTCACACAGGAACATGTCCTGCAGGGTTTTAAACGTCTCCAGAGAAGGAGACTCAATTTCTAGATATTCCATGAGAATCCCACATACCACTGTAGGAAAAAAACTAATTCAAGATGCCTAGGTTACTCAGGGAACTGCTTCATTTGTGTTCCTGTGTGACTTAGTCTAGGTGATCCTGCTCTGGCAGGGGCATTGGAACCGAAGACCTTTCGAGGTCCCTTCCAATCCCTAAAGATTCTGCGATTCATTTGCAGATGTTCTGCAGGCTATTTGGTTAAGGAGGTGCTTTGGAAAATAGTTTTCCCTGTATTTGTGCCATGCCCAGTGCTTATAAACAGCAGTTATTTATGACCCAGAAACGCAAACAGGAGTAGAACATTGGCAAAATTTAGCTGCCAGGTCTCAAATTTCCTTGACTAATTGAAAAATCTGTCTCACTTTGAAGAGAGAAGCCAGCTCCTGTTGTAGCGATCACATCTGCGACAACAAGTGCAGCACAACGTCTGACCTCCTGACTTTGGTGGGAGATGTGCCGGTCGAAAAACAGATTTTGGTTCTGCTGTTCAGCACGGGCTTGGATTTACAGTGAGTTGGAGGCAGGGAGCTGAGGTGAAGAACCGCTGGTTGACTGAGAGAGCTGCAACACTCTTCAATTCGCAGAGCTGGTGAAGGGAAATCTGCAGCACACAGCTTTTCCACCTCTCCTGACAGAAATGTGCCATCAGGTTCTGTTAATGCTATCTGGATGCTTCTGCAGAAGCACCTGAGTTCACAGTTTACCACGCTGAGTAAGAAAATGTCTATTTTAATCAGGTCTTCTTCAGCCAATTTCACTCGTTTCATGCTGTAAGATCACCCATAGCAGCTCAGAAATGCCTAATGACAAGAGAAATAGTGTCTCTGATTCCAGTCGTGTTGTTCTGCGGGAATTGATCAGAGCCATCATTACCTTAAACATTTCCATTCAGAGCACATTTTACGATGAGCTTGAGAAAAAGGAAATGCTCTTTCAAACAGGCACATCTATACATTAAATCAAATAAATGCATGATTAAGTGCTGGCTCTTCTTTTGCTGTGATCCTGCTACTGCTCAGAGACTTGTCTAATGCACACGAAGAACGTTGTAGCAGAACTATCTGTCAGTTTTCCTTGACGGGTCATGCTGACTTTTGGAAAGCCCATGAATGGATCTGCTCAGATGTGGAGTGCTCGAAGAGATCTTTTAAGATTCATGCCCCAAAGAAATGACCACCCTACCCTCCTGCAAAGAGTGTTCTTTGAACAACGCTCAGCTGAGCAGTACAAGCCTATCTTTGAACAGAGACCAAGACGTAAGAGTGGGGTCTAGTCCTACAGAATCCTGAGAAATGTGCAATTTCTCGTGAGTTGGCTTGGGAAGTTGAACTTCTGCCTGTTTATAAAAACGCATTTGATAAGGATTTGATCATCACTTGGTCTCCCAGGACTCCCTCCCAGGTAAACATGAGTTACATAGGCAAGAATACACCCTTGTTCTTTCTGCCTGCCAGGGTAGTGCATCAGGGGCCACTTGGGAGCCCTGACTGAGCATCCCCATAGCTCTGCCACAGGCTTGCAGGATGATACCTATGCACAACTTGACAAATGACTCCCTGCATGAGTTTTACAACCAGGAAAATGGGGAAAATAAAGCTGATTTAATGTCCTGCAGTGCTTTAAGACCTGTGGATGATATGCATTATGAAATGCTAAATGTTACTAATGAAATCTAACTGAAGGAAGAACACCGACTTCAGTCTTGGGAAGGAGGATGGGCTTGGGAACTGTTCGTCTGTTTAATAAAACATTGCCTTAGGAGGCCAGTAAGAGGTTGTCATCACATAAGAGCATACATATGAAATGAAATGTGGTGGATTATGTGCCTACTGTAAATTCAAGGACAGAAAACTTCTTCAGAGACTGCAAAGTATCTGGACAATGTGAAACAGAGCATAAACATCAGCTTTGCAATGGAGTAGCTTGGGCTGTTTTCAGGATATTTGTAAGAAAAGAATAAACCACGTTTACCTCAACTTCTTTGATGTCGTGTCTTGTGAACGTGGGATGCAGCATTGCCTGGAAACTCTGAGCTACCAAGATGCAACAGTGCTGGCTGCAGCCCAGGTCCCAGACCTTTAGAGCCAATAACACAACATCAGAAGAGGAAAAGTCTTACAAAGAGGTAGTAAGGAAGAAAGATCAGACTCCCTTGTCTGCACTAGCCATTCCAAAACACAGACCAGCCATCCTGCTGCCAACATCACAAGGCATACGTAGTCCTTTGTGCAGCTGCGGGCACTCCGAGAGACACCCAGATGTATCTTCCCCAGCCCTTAGAACACCCCGCTATGTGCTTAGGGAGAGCAGAGCCCTTTTACTGCTGCAACCTAGGGAAAAGTGCGACGTGGTAGTCTCAAGTTTATAATAGATTTTTTTTAAAAAAAAAAAAAAAATCAATAAAAACACCTCCCCATGGATTGCTGAAGGTCTGGAAAACTGGGCAGACCTTACTGAGGAAAAGGGCTGGTAAAAAAAACCTGCTCTGAGAAAGTTCTTTTCTAGTCAAACAGACCGGGTTTGAAGGATGCTAACCAGCATCTTCGCAATAATATTTCATTACAGTTCTGCTCACACTGCTCCACCTGAGGAACGGCTTTGGAAACGGAGAGCCAGGGCTTGCTGAGATCCGTCTGTTGTGGTGAGAAAAGGTGTAACTTGGAGCTTTTTCCACAAGACTGGGCAGGGCAAGCTGCCCTCAAAGGGCATATTTGCAGGAAGTCATCAACGATAAATTTGTGGTTTCCACTTTCCTGATTGGGGCGGATGGTGCAGCATGATTGCTATTCCAGATCCCCAGGTTTCCTGCTGTTTTCAATACCTGTGCACTTTAAACTGTCTTCGAACTGACTGTGGTCTTTATTTATTTATTAAACCCACTTTCCTCCATTTAACTAGCTAATGCTTTCACAGCCCTTTGAAGCTGTAAAGCACCGCAAATTTAGAAATGGTTCTTAATAATCATTTGGACAAATGGGTCCAGAAAATTGCATATTGATGGAAGGAGTTTATGTTCTTTGCAGTCAAATATTTTCTCACTCATTTCATGCAAAATTGCTTGGCCAAACAGATTTTCCCAAGGCTCTCTCAATAATGAATGTAACTTTCCTTTGTTTCTGGCTCTCCTCCGAACCCATCAGGAAAGGGTAAAGCATAATGACACAGGTCTGTTGTCTCCTGTAGCCCTCTGGGACTGTTTTCTCTAATGTGATTGTCTGAAACTCAGCAGTTTTCTGCCAGGAAACAAAAGGAGCCATTTTACTTCCAAGTGGCACTGAAAAAAATCTGAATGCCGCGGAGCCGGCTCGCTCACACAACATTAATTTTTAAAAGAATCAATTTTGTAATCTTTCAATTATGGTTTATTATGATGATAATAATCACTGAGAAATACGGTTTTTCGCCCACTGCTAGTGCTGGTGGCTGTCATCAAACCACTTTCAGAAGTGCTGAAAACACCTGGACTAATAAACTAGGCATTATTTATTTATACTCTAGTTTTACTTATTTAGAAACATATTAAACTTCAATTCCCTCAGCAGTTGGTGAAGCTACAAAAACTAAAATAAATTATATCTGTGGCACATAACAACCTAAAGGTCACTGCCAGTCTGGCTACAACAAACCACATGGACTTTACTGACGCAATGGAACGTATGAAGCACATCTGTGAGTGAGCACCTCTTATGGTGGGAGCTCACATGCAGGCTGTCCTAGCTCCACTCAGGGAGCTGCATACCAGAGCCCTTTGCTTTTCGCACCGGAATCACACTGTGCTGAGCGTTTGGAACCCTTCAGCACCAACATGAATCATTTGTGAGCGCTTGTACATGTACATACATAAACTGCCCTGTAAGAGCTCTGAGCCCTTATCAGTGCTTCATATACACAGCTACACACTCGTGTAAGTGGGGACACCACTGTTCATACAGCAGGTCATGCCAGTGCTTAGCACTTCGCAGCACGAGCACAACGGATTTATATTATGTTCGCATTTTGCAATAAAAAGTGTGCAGAAAATCACTTGGTTTCTGATCAAAATCTGAGCTCCCTGCTGGTTTAATTCCTGTAACCAACAATCATCAATAAATAATCATGCACAGCTTCTACATCCCACTGTGAGATTTCGGTTTCTGTTGTAAGTACCGGATGCACTGAGTTGGGATCTGCAATTCCAGATCGCACTTTCAGGTGTTCTATTCCGGAGCAAGGACAAAGGCAAGGGCACAGAGGGGAGAGCTGCTCCTCACCAGACCCTTGCAGACTTGATGCCTGTTACAAAAAGATTGTGCTGAGAACAGGGGCGAGGTCTGGGCAATGTGTTTCACAACAAAAGGCTGCAAGAAGAAAGCTGAATAGATGACTTAGCTACGAACGTTGAATCAGGAAATCAAAGAGGAATAAATGTGGAAAATATCCGTAAAGTAGCGACAGAGAAAAAAAACGTGAAGGAACGCAAGGATCACGCCAAATGGGAACAAGTACCCCATTAAAGCGAAACATGACCTAGAAAGATTTTGTGATTGAAGCACAGTGCCAGCACTGCAGCCTCTGACTTAACTAATCCTAAAGGAAGAAGCTGAAAAGGGCAAAGGGAGGTGGAACAGAAGTTGAAATGCTTCAGGAACGACTTGGGTGCTGGCCTGGAGCCTCACAGGCAATGTGCACCTTGGTACATACTGAGCTCTCCGCGCATCTGAACAGAGACTCATGCTGCGTTCGAGCTCTGAACACCACCAGGCAACCACACAGCTCATAAATTCAACCCATCAGTTAGCTCATTGGAACAGAAAATTAAAGTCTACAAGAGTAGGCAAAGACACAAGAACTGTCACCTCCAAGGAGACAATCCTCGGCTGATTGGAGGCACCAAATAATTCACCTGGCTTTCACTCACCCTTACTCCCGTTGGCAGTACTCCCACCCCAGCAGCTTGGAGATGGCTTAGCGTGACCATCTACCACGGGCAACAGCAGCAGGGAGCGTGGTAGAATGGTGAAAGTCCACAATCTGCTCACCTCAGTGGGTCTTCCCTACCCCCTTGGCAGGAAGGCCACACTATCACGGATTTTTGGCAGTGGTGAGGCTGCCAGCTGCATCCGTGACTCTCCTCACACCCCTTCTATCACCATCTTTCCCTTCCAGTTAGGTCTAGAGCACTTGTGGCTGTACAGGGAACAGGACACGGGGCAGCGGTGGAATGGCAGAAGGCCAAGTAATTCATTCACTGAATAAATATATCAAGCCATTTGTTTCTGAATTGTAAGCAATTAACATCAACTAATTAAATACCACACTGTTAGACGAAAGACATTTGTTATTGATGTCATTTGGTGTAATACCTAGAAAAATCAATGCAATTACATTTTTCATGCTTAGTTCACAACTGCCTAATTCACATCTCTTAATTCTGTTTTGAGTGAAGTAGATTAGACTATGCAACGCCCGCTTCCATGGGTTCGGCATTTAAAGGTAACATCCAACCACTCCATCACGTTTAGAAAACAGGGGAAGTACTGAAAACTATGGGGCGATCTCACCGCATCTTCAAAAGTCAGTGTAGTCTGATCTGGACACGCCAACACCACAATGTCGTATGTCCCTGCTTTCATTCGATACCATCACTGTGTAAAGGTAAACTAAAGCATGATGAGTCTTTTCCTCAGCACATCATTGTTATTTTAATGGTTATACTACAGGCAATATAACCCTGTACGTACTTCCACCTCTCATATTAGCGGGCAATTATTTCAAAACTTTCTATTATAATCTACCTGCAGAGACCAACGCATTAATGACACCGTTTCAGTATAATGATGGCCACGGGTTTGAAATCAATATGCCAGCCTCAGGGAAAAAGGTAAAGTAATAATAATAATAATAATAAAATACATTACATGCTGGTCTCAGGTCTGGTGTAGTTAGGTGATGTTTAAGAACGGTAACATGTGCAGCTGGCTCTTGCTGCTGCTATTCTGAAACTCGTCAAACACATATGGAACCAGTGGTTATTATTTTTAAAACAGAGGAAAACTTTTAAGAGAGCTAGAATCAAAAGCTTGAAATCAAAACCGGAACATGTCTTTCCTGAATATTTCATCCTTGAGTACCAACCTAAACCATACCCAGAAATACCGCCTGAAATACTCTCTTTCCTGCTGATAAACAGTGAACTGTCCTTAGTTACTCATCCATTCCCCGCCTTTCTCCTAATTCAAGTAAAGCAGTGTAGCTTGGCAGGAAGCCACTGGTCCTTAGACAGATCCAAAAAGTACAGAGGATTGAGGGTGTCCTCAGGATATCCTACATAAAGTTAAATGAAATTTCACATTCGTGAGGGACTCCATGAATGAGACCCAAACAGTAGTGAGAGGGTTGTGGGATGCCACTGCAGCTCACAGTCCCTGGCAGGATGCGTAGCGTACATCTAAAATCCAGCTCTGTGGAACTCTTTGCTTTCTTGGAAGAGGAGCTAAAAGCAGCTTAAGACCATGAAATAAGCCCAGAGGAGTTAAGGACCACCGCTTTCTTCTACTCCAAACACAAAACATATTTCAGCAGTGCCATCACTAATAGAAAATGAGAGCAGCACAGAGAGAGCAAAAGCCCACAGCCTCTAAACTCCAGCAAAGACTCACTTCTCCCTTGACGAAAGAAAATGCTACACATGATAAATGCCAGTCACAGTTCTTAATGGACTCGAGGAAGGTGTGGAAACAGTGCTGAGACAGATGGACACAGCATAGGAGAACAAATAATACTAAAAGAGAGTGAAACTAAAATCCTTCTTTTAGAAGAATACTGCTTGCATTGATTGATTGCACAGCGTCCTGCTAATTTCATGTAGAAGCAATGCTGGAACATTACTGTGTTTGGCTGAAAAGAAGTCAGAGAGCATCAGAAGTAGGTTCCATTGGCAGTTCCCAGGCCATTCCAATGCAAAATTGGTCACTATAAGAGACTGAAATGCCTTTACAGCCAGCTTGCGACATTCAAACACCCCAACGGGCAGGAATTTCTACAGAACAAGAGTTCCTGCTTTTCTCCAGTGTCCTTTCTTCAGGCAAGTCAGGTTGTAAAAGGGGAATCAATATTCCTTGCTTCACGAAGGCAAGAGGACTGGTATCTTCAGCGGTATCTGCAATATTTTCAGAAAGGCTCTCCTGGAAAACGTCTGGGATGCTCTTCAGAGGCAGGAGCACTAACCTATCTGAAGAATGCATTTCAGAGAAGACATATGGAGAGGAAGCTGAACACAGAGCATGTTCTTTGACATTCACCCTTGGTTTTATTGTTAAAATAAAAGCATGCTGTTTGTTTCTTCAGATTTCATCTGCTATGACTTTCTTTCCTTCCTCTGCATCTTGTTCTACACCAGCAACATCATCTCCAGCAATTTTCAGTGTTTTGTCGAACACAAGGAGCTGACTGGTGTCAGTCAGCATGGCTTCGCAATGAGCAAATAGTGCTTGACAAATGTGGTGGAGGCTTTCTACAATGGGGTTACAGCACCGCTGGGTAAGGGAAGAGAAAAGCATTTGACAGTTTGTCCTGTGTGATATCCATGTCTCTAAATTGGAGAGATGGAAGATTTGACAATGCAACGTTTGGTGGGTAAAGAATTGGCAGGATGGATTATCGCACTCAAAGTCAATGGCTTGATGGCCAAGTGGAGACCAGTGACAAGTGACAATCCTCAGGGGCTGAGCTGGTTTGGGGACCAGCACATTTGTTACTGACACGGATAAGGGGATCAAGTGCACCTTTGTCAACAACACCAAGCTATGTCATGTCATCAACACACTGGAAGGGAGATACCATCCAGAGGGATCTTGAGAGGTAGGTCCATGTCCTGCATATGAGTCAGGGCAATCCCAAGCATAAATGCAGCTTGCATGATGAATGGATTGAGAGGAGCCCCGTAGAGAAGTACTTGGAGGAGTCCAGAAAGGCAATCACACCCTGTGCTGCATCAAGCATGACCAGCAAGTCAAGTGACGTGATTCTACCCTCTGCTCTGTTCTTGCGAGATCCCACCAGGAGTACTGCATTCAGCTTTGGAGACCCCAGAATAAGAATGATACAGACCTGTTAGAGTGGGTCCAGAGAAAGGTTGTAAATATGATCCTATGAGATCTTCTAGCAGCCTTTGAGTGTGTAAAGGGGGCCTGGAGGAAAGCTAGAGAGACGTTTTTCACAAAGTGATAGGACAAGGGGAAATAGTTTCACACTGAAAGAGGGTACATTTTGATTAGAAGTAAAGAAGTAGATCTTCACCTTGTGGATGGTGAGGCACTGGAACTGGTTTCCCAGAAAGGTTGTAGATGACCCATCCCCGGAAGTGTTCAAGGGAGTTGGAACTGGATGACTTTTGAGATCCCTTCCAACCCAGCCATGCCACGATTAATCCTGTGCACTGGAAATGTTAACGAGTCATGCAGGAATTATTGTTAAACGGGGAGTTCATGAGTCTCTTCTAGACCCAGTATGACTGTAGCAGAGAGGATAAGCTTGCTGGGATGACTGGCTTTTAGAAAGTAAAACAGCAAAAATCTCCAAAGTTCAGGACGGGATAGTAACAGCAAATTTGCAGTGAACAAATATGGGCATTTAGAAACCTTTCCTTCTACTGCAGCTGCATATTAGCTAAATACCAGTGCACGGGATAGGGTTGTGTAGGTTCTGAGATGAGTGGCACCTCTGGTAAATGGTCCCAACCCTACTGAAAGCTACTACAAACAAAACCAGCTCACAAAACCTTGAAAACAAAATGGCTGGATCTTTGAGCATCTGTGTAAAATCAGCATTCCTCTTCACACCCAAAATACACTACATGCTGGTCAACATCCAAGACATCAGTCAGTATCCAAGCTATCAGACAGCTATCCAAGACATCAGACTATCTGAGGACAATTCTCAAGATTTGTCCTAAATCCCCACAGTGGTAGCTACGTTTTTCCAAGCTGTTATCACTTCCAAAACCTGCTGAAGATGTGAACACCTGAGAAAAATTGTACATGCTGCTCTCGTGCACGCTACTCTTTAAATGCATAGCTGCCTCACCGTTAAAAGCTCAGACAACTCGAGCATCACAGGAGCAGTACAGGTGCTGATGTAGTCAGAGGTTGTTTTCTAGACGCAGGTTGTAGCGTATCCCCACAGCACATCAAGTTCTCAGAGAAGCATGGCTGTGAATCCTGAGTTACCCTCCAAGAGGCGTGCTGTAAATCCACACGCATAGAACAGTGGAACTGTGCACATCTAAGAGGCGCATCCTGAAGTCTTTACGTGGGATACATCACAAGACAGATAGATGAAACCATGTTGAACGTCTGTTTTAACATAGAAACACACACATATCGAAGATGTGCATAAGGCACATGGGCTGGGTTCTAAATTATTTTAACGAAACACAAAATTCACCATTTTTCCGCAGTTTTCCTCCGACCTGTGTGAAGGACACCTGATTTCTTAATCACGCTTTCAGCATCGTACCTGATTACTAGTCTTTCTACATTGCAGGGTAAAATATTCCATCAGTTCAGGCTACATTATTTCTACTTTCAAATAGGTTTCCCTTAGCTGTGTTGCCTACTTGCTCAAAGATTTGAGAAGAAAATCTCTCCTAGGCACCACCCAGTGGGATATTTCAAATTAGTTCTCATACACCTTTTCTTATACAAGTCTTTCTAGCAACCTTGACTAGCTATTGTGTGGACAGACGCACAGAAACTCTTCCCTATCCGGAACAACAAATCACTGCAGGGTTTTATTCCCTACCCCCTGAAGCTGCTATTCTGGTACAGAGCAGCACAGAACCTCCCAATGCGTCTCATGCAGTTTCATTGCAATATGTTGTCTCTTGCTAAACGCTGTAAATAGGGCTCAGGGCACTTTAGGGAGCTCCCAGCAGAAACCCCGCGGTTAGCGGTAATTGACAGGTATCACGCTAAAGCCATAGCAACATTGCATTTCTTTTCTAATCTAATATACCTTAGAAATGTATCTGTCTGATATATTTCTGGTGATAAGTAGAGACTTCACTACCAATCATTGTGTTCTTAAAGACAACTACTGCAGCTAGCAGCAAGGCTCAGCTGAAAAAGATGGACTCATTTCTTTGTTTTTAAAACATTCGGTCTGTTCCTTCAACATTTTAAGGTCTTTTCAATAAAATAATGTCAATTTTAAACACAGCCACCCGAAAAATCCAAATCATTGAGCTATGGAAGACAGTGCAGTGATGCTTCTACAAACACTAAAGGCTTCATTCAAAATCAATGCTTCTGTTAATGGTTCCCTCCAAGACTTTTGCCTTTGCGACCATAAATATCAGAAGCAGCAGCAAAACTGGAACCACTGAGATCCACAGTCACAGAATCACAGAACATTAGGGGTTGGAAGGGACCTCGAAAGATCATCCAAGTCCAATCCCCCTGCCACAGCAGGGTCACCTAGACCAAGTCGCACAGGAACACATCCAGGCGGGTTTGCTAGCACAAGAGTCACTGAATGAAATAATCCTTTTAAAAGGTGCGTGTATGTCCACGGGACGTGAGAGAAGTCTAAGCAGAGTCTCATCTAAATGTGCGCTCCCAGGATTGCTCATGAGAGAGATCAGCAACACTCTCACGGGCATAAAAGCTGCAGAGCATTTAAAGGACAGGGCGCAAAGATGGGCATGTGACAGGATAATACCGCCGTCTAAAGATTTACCATATGGCTTGTCAAGAGCTGGAAACAGATTCAGTGGCACCTGAAGATGATGCGGTAAATTAAGAGCAATAGACACTGGATTAATTCAAAGAAGGTGAAAGCGCTCAAAGATAAAGCAGATCCTGATTATCTATGTGTTAACAGAAATCATTAGGGTAAAAAGAAATAACTCCATAGCTAAAGTCAGCAACCACCACAAAATCAATAGGTCCCTGAGCCCACACCAATCTATATGCAGCCACAGTTTTAGCACAAAATGTTTGCTAATATAGATATTTTTAATAAAGTTTCACTTTGCCATGTAATTAGTACCATCAAGAAGCCGTGCTCCTTACAGAAGTGCTGGTGCTTTGTGCAGCATTTCCTGGCGTGTTAATGAAAAACGGACTCCTTCTATTGAGTCCTGTCTGCCTAATAGAGAAAAATGTTACTTTTAATTAGTCAAATCTTCATAAAGGAATATAAATGCAGCTACTAATGGGCTGCAGGGAATAAATCTAGGACACTCAGCAGCAACTGGTGTTTTATCAGGAAATGGAAGAGTGAAGATAAACCCCACAGCAGTTGTTAGCCATCCACTGATTGACCACAAACAGCAATAGATGTGGAGGTTTTAAGTGTTTTATAATGAAAAATCTATTTATTTCATTAAGGTTTCACGCTGTAGACCCTTGTTTTTTCAGGTAATAAAGCAGTCTTCGCTGATAATGAAACTATTTAAACCCTCCATGAATTAAGATGAACAAATCCATTAGGATCCTTTGAAGGAATGACTTTATAAAAAGAAGGAAGTGCCAAGCAAGGGTTCAAGAAAGATCCAGCATCAAGCACTTGAAAATGCCTGCTATACCAAACACATATTTTGGGGACTGCTGTGATGATCAGAGGCAGTCAAGAACCTTTTGCTGACTGTATGGGTGCAGCAGCAGATACTGCATCATCATGACAAAGGCTATAGGGAGTCACAAACTGCAAATAATGTTCATTTTTGTCCTTACAAACGTCTCGACAGGCATTATACGTTTTCTCTGTCAGTCTGAATCAGTTTTTCCATCATTTTCTTCCACGAGGCCTGCAAAGGTGCTGATACTCCATAATTGCATTTTTCTTCCAAAATTAAATGCATTTTAAAGGAAATTCCAGTATTTCTTAGACTTCTTTTTTAAGAAAAGGCCTGTTAATACCAAGCACTGATGGGATGTACTTCCCAGGTCCCAAAATCTTACTCTCTGAGCCAGATCCAGTCTCCACATTCACAGCTTCCCAATGAGAAACTGCTTTCTGCAAATACAACTTTCCATCAGCTAAGATTTTACATCTTCTCTGAATGGTCCTGGAATGGAAACTAAAGCTCACATGTCAGCAAGTGCAAAAGCAAAACCAGCCTTGCTGTGATATTTCATTCGAGCCAACAGCCAGAAATATGGCATAAAACTCCAGCGAGCTCCCACAGCAAACATCACCAAACAATACAAGCTGTAGCTCATTGAGCCTCAGAGAACACAACTTCATTTATCCATTTCAGTGCTGTTTTTAGCAGACTGCAGCTCCATGTAGATTAGTCAGGTGCATCAAACCCTGCGTATCAGCTGAGGTGAAGCTGTGATGACTGCAATTGTCTACCAGCATCAATCTGAACTTCGGATTAATATAATTTGCTAGCTCTACATGACAGAGATATACTATAGGTCTCTTATATTGCCAAAGTCGTAAGTCATTAGAGAGCAGAATTGAAGGAAATAATACGTTGAGCACACTCTCAAATTTTGAATCTTCGTGCAGAGGTCATCGATTAGAATGATCCATCTAACAGCTCTCTCACAACCTAACTCACAGCACCTTCTGGCACATACAGAGCAAAGTAAAACCTTCTGGAATATAAGCTCAAGAGGAGTTTAGTTTCTTTGAAGTTGTCCACAATACAGTAATAGATATTCTTCAGAAACAGCTATGTGACTGCAAATGTGTCCCAGTGAACCTGCCTCCTCTAGACTCGCCTGTACAGCTAATAATCTCAGAAACACAAACGGAGTCTGCATTCTCTTTGCTATTAGATGATCTCACTGATATTAGCATAAATTTATTTTATCATTTCTTTTTGAAAGTGACTTTTAATGAAGACTGTTTTTTAAACAATCCTTAAAAAACATCCCTTTCTTCCTCAGCACCTTCACCTAAGGCAATAACATCCAGCAGCATTGATCCATTCGCTGCTAGTTTTCATTAATTTTACCCTCCCTAAGGGTGGTGCAGCTTTGGTGCCAGCTAATTAAAACCTATTTAGGGCTGTTCAGTGCACTTTATCAGACCAGAATTAGCTCTGCTGCTTTAATGAAGACTACAGTTTTCTCTGTTATTACCAATTAAATGCTGCTATATCATATTGCATTCTATTTGTTATACATGGCAAAGATAAAGATGGCTTTAGAATCACTTACCTGGACTGAGGTACATACAGTGATGCCACATTCATTAATTATATAATGTTTCATTAAATTCTTTCACTTGACTCAGTCCACATAAATATTCCAAAATATTAGTGAAGTCTGTAAAAAGCTTCCAGCTTTATGTTCCCTCTAGGGAAGTACCAAGTAAAATGCATTAATGAAAAATTGCCGATGCCTGGTAATGAATGCTATTTATGTACAACAATTACTCGAAGAGGATGAGCGCTCACCGTCTTGAACTCAGATGCTTCACTAATGAAGACTCTCAGAAAGAACATATGTCCTCCAGATTCATAACACTGCACGCGAAGTTAATTCTCCAGTGTGGCTAGCCCGTGTCACAGGGTATTTTTATATGGCTGTGTAATTAAAAAATACTTCACTGTGAACTAACCAAACTTGTTTATTGGAAGTTTGGAGGCAACTCTTGTTTCTTCCATGAGCCAATAATAAATCATTTGCCAATACCATAGCTGTGAGTTTTGAACCTGCACTCGGTGAAGTCAGGGATGAAGCTCCCACATCGGTGGTGTAGGACCAGAGCTCAGAATCACAGAATCACTCTGGTTGGAAAAGACCCCTGGGATCATCTAGTCCAACCATCTACCCTACTTTACAAGTTCACCCCTAAACCAGATCCCTCAACACCTCATCCAAACGATCTTTAAACACATCCAGGGATGGCTGTTCTGTAGTAAAAAAGTGGCTGCAGCACATGGTTGTTAACTGGTTCTCATACTTTAAAACTTGAGCACTACTAGGTGGAACTACTGAAAAGTGCCACTAATTACCTAAAAAGATGGTCCATCAAAGAGTAGAAATAGAAGGCTCATTAGAAGCTTGACAGACTAGAAATCCACTGCAATCTTACCCTGCATTGGTGCATACACTGTGCATAAGAACAGTATTTTAGGATTAAACCAAAATAGATGTGGTTAAAATCCACTCAGTACATTATAAAACACGAGTTGAGCTTGGTTTCCTTCCAGAATCTTTGCTGGGAACACACTGACACAGACCTCTGTTCAATCTAATATCGCAAGCAGGAGTTGATGCTTCTCTGAGGAACTGAAGGAATACCTGGCTGAGGAACCTGAGTCTGTCTCAGCATCATAATAGTCTGGCACAACATGCGAAACTACTTTCATCACCCACAAATCTCTTGTGCTCTCCTTTTACTGCTTCCAAAAATGCCACACACCTCTAGCAGCCTCATGACCGTGACCCTCCCGAGAAACAGCAGATGGGTCAGAGAATGGAAGATGTTCAAGAAAATGAAACGGTTTCCAAGCTGAGGTCCCTTGATTAGCAGGGAACTGCAGGATGTTTTCCCTGCGATGCAGAAGGCGTTGGCCGGTGACACATCGATTGTTTCCCTTGTTTCTGGCTGACAAGTGCACTAAGTGATGTTAAAAACACCATTTAGTAGTCGATGCGTAAAAGTAGGACTTGAAATGAAAGTCGAAGTGGTGGGGTTTTTTCAGTCTTAAAGGGAGGCACATGCCAGTACAATGTGACAGAGGTCCTGAGGCAGCCTCTACAGTTTGCGGCTCTTCACCATTGGAAAGTTTTAGTTGTTTTAACGGACAAAGGAGAAAGACATTAGGCTGGTCAAGAGCTTTGTTCATAAGCACTGGGAGAACAGAGTTTCAATCTACCTTTGACTTAAAAGGCAATGGCACAATAATAAAACCTCAAGGTGTGTTTATCTGTTGAAGAGGAATGGATTAGGCTGAGGATGGGAAACTGAGACTTTGATATCTGAAAGTAAAGTTCTTATTGATTACTTTGATCAAGTATTAGAAAGTCACGCTGTCCTGACTGCCTGTTACCATGGAAGATTCATAAATATAGAGACAGTTATGATAGAAACGTATGTTTGGCAATGCAGTAAGCAGCCACGTTCACACGGATTATTAGAGGACATTTCTGAAGAACAGATCTCATGTATTGTCTCTATCAGCTCTTCTTCATCAGCTTATTCAGACAAAAGCAGCAACGATAACCTTGACACCAGTATGACACAGAGGAGGTTTCCAGCTCCAGAATCAGAGCAGCACGTGCACATGGTGAACAAGTTGAGGGCCAACTTCTTCCCTACGTTTCAATGGTTCTAAAAAAGGGAAAATCAGCTCTAACCAAGTTTTGCTTGACACTACACATCCTAACTATGGAAAACAGAATTTCAGCATAGCATGGGTACAACCACAGATCTATCACCGCGTCACTGAGAATCCGTTTCCACTAAGAAATAGAAATAACTAATAACTCTGAAGTTTGTGTTTGAAGATAAGCGATAGTGAACTTCAACAGAGAAGAAAATACAACATCTTGGGTTATCTTGAGGTTGTGCATTTGGAAAAATTCTTTGCGTAGGATTAGCCTCTTCAAATAAAATGTCAATTTAATCAATAGTAAATTGAGCTGAAAACAACACACAGTTCTGAAAATTATTCAGGAAGACATCCAATATCTTTGGGACTCAAGCCAACAGAAATGGAAAGAACAGAAGGTAGCATAGGTAGGGTAAATGGGGCCTAGCAACTGCCTCATCAAGTGCATATAACAGTCAAAACCATATAACAATCCATTAAAAACACATCTGGGGACTCATTTAGTAGCTGGCATCCGGCACAGACTTCTCTCACGTATCTTTTGTCAAATATTAGAATTATTCTTGACATTTAGGACTTACCGGTCTTTTCCTGTCTCCTTCTTAAACACTGCATCGCAGTAACTCATGCGCTTCTCTGTCGTCACATAGATTTTGGCAGTTGGGTAGCTGTCAACAGTTTTCTTCAGCATGTTGTACACGATACCATTTCCATCCTTCCTCATGTTTCGAAAAGGTCCCCAGATCACGTAGACAGTGTTGTTAGTTTCTTTGAAGAAGTACTCGGGATTCTTGAGTAGCAGAGGCACACTTGTGTGAGAGACAACTCTTACAGTTGTCCTTTTCCCAACATCCTCCTCATAGCCCTTCGTGGGAGCATTGTTCATCCTCCATATGCAGGAGGATTTGTCTATCTCGGCTCCCACCTTCTGGCCAGCCATCTGTCCCGAATTTGAAACAATGGCACAGAGGTCGCAGTCAAGTTGTAGAGGCTGGAAAAAAGAAAACAGAAATGCATGACAAATCTTTCTCTGACGGAAAAACAGAAACGCAGCTAAAAGAAAGATGGCCACAGTCCAACAAACTGACAGCAATGTTTCTCTCTAAATAAACCAAAACAATCCCCACATGTAGAGCTGGTAGAAAGCCCTATCGCCTCCATGGGAGGTTAGGTCTGTGGTCTCCTGCAGCTTAACCGAGCACACACCTCGAAGCTTTGAATGCAAATCTTTTCAGTGAAACAAGCAACTCCAATCCTTTCCTTTGCTCTCCACCTTGCAAAGTCAACTACAAAAACAGTCCCATTCTTTCCTCTAAATGTTCCTCTTTCTGCTAGAAAACAATGAAAGAAAGAAGCATAAACAATATTTAGATCAGTGCCGCCTTCTCCTCTTTACAAGATGTTGTCAGCAACAGGAAGAAAGCACCGAAAAAGTAACGCTGGAAATTCAACTACAGACTGTGTTTATGTGTCTGAATGAATAGCTTCCAAATTTGTGACAGAAGTCAAACGCGAGACGCAACTTTAAAAAGCAATCTAGTCGAATGAAAACCCTGCAGTTTGGAAGGGAGATAAAGACAGAGGAATGCGTTGTTCTCTCCACAGAATGGTTACGGCCCGTGACAAATACTAGGCAGATGGACTGGTGACATGTGAATTAGAAATATAATCGTGGGGCAAACTGATGCCAAAGACAGTATTTCCTGGCCATGTTCTAAGGGCACTGTTTCTCCAGTATGAATTGAAAACACAAACAGTTATCTGTCTAACACAGATACAGGGATGCAATGAAGACGATGAAGGAAGTAGGACACCTCCCTTATGAGGAAAGGCTGAGGGAGCTGGGTCTCTTCAGCTTGGAGAACAGGGGACTGAGGGGCGACCACATTAATGTCTATAAATATGTGAGGAGTGGGTGTCAGGAGGATGGAGCCAGGGTCTTCTCAATGTCATCTAGTGATAGGACAAAGGGCAATGGGTGCAAGCTGGAGCATAGGAGGTTCCGTATAAATATGGGAAGGAACTTCTTCCCAGTGAAGATGACAGAGCACTGGAAGGGGCTGCCCAGGGAGTCTCCTTCTCTGGAGGTGTTTAGAACCCCCCTGGATGTGTTCCTGAGTGCCTTGGTCTAGGTGATCCTGCTGTGGCAGGGGGATTGAACTAGTTGATCTTTTGAGGTCCCTTCCAGTCCCTAATAATTCTATGATTCCATATGACGTTTCCACTGCCAGAGTACAATTAGTGAATGTCTTTCCATTCTTTTGTGCTAAGCGACTGAAAGGAAATGCCCTCTATTTAAGTTGGATTTTACTAGAAGTTTGCTTAGAAATCTAAATTAAATGCAAACTAGATGCATCTAAACAAGGTAATTCAGGCCACAGATTGTCTACAACTGGTCACAGACTACATCTACAGTATGGTCACAGACTTGATCTTCTGTCACGCTCCCAACTGGGAGCCAGCGATTTCAGTTTAATGTTTATTAGGAATAAGTCCCTTGATGCTCTTCAGATATTTAGCCTGACAGGATGCTAGGTGCTTTTCTGATCACAGTTGTAGTTGTTTCCTTTCAAAATCACACCTCATTTAGCTGATGTGGATTAATAGCCTGGCTACATCTGATCGCTAGAACCTCTGGACGTGATGGCTGACATAAGAGCACTTTTTTTTGATAATGGCACATAATACAAGGACAAGAGATAAACATCTAAAGTAAGCCAAATTATACTGGCTAGAATATCTCATCTTTGGGTGACAAATACTACACCAAACTAAGGTGGATCCTTCAAGACCTCTGCAATAAATCTCACATCCCCAAGGTCTACTGTTATGGGCTTGATTTCTCTATGTGAGTGGTTCATGAAAATGCTCTTTCCTTATTTCATCAGAAGTTAAAGAAGCCTGACTGCATGCAAAAGCATCAGCAACATTTCCTCTACAGAATTACCATGTGGTTTTTTAGAGCTGTGATAGTCTTAGGGAGCAGTCCTGCATAGATCTCTGACAGAAGGGATGGAATCCCAGGAGATGCAGCTGAACCTTTCACAAGATCTTTCTGTTTACTGCTTAGTTACAAAAATTCTCCCTAAGATACATTATGAGAATTTGGCTGGGTGACCTACACAAATCCATAGGCATAACTGCCATCCTAACATGAAGTGTATTTTGTTAAGGTCCCAGTAGATTAATTTACAGCATACAGGGTGAACTTTCAAACTAACAAATACTGAATATGAAACTGCTAGATAGGAAAAGCCAATTTGGTCAAGAATCTGGTCTCATTTAAATGTGGCTTCACATTGGTGCTGCTTTTTAGGGTGTTTTTTACCACTATATTCTTCCTTCTCCATTAAAATTGAGCTGCTGCCTTAAATTTGAAGGTGTTGATTTTCTGACCTTAGTTAGAAATGCATTGCACATTTTCTATTCACTGAGTGTAACTGTTCTGCTCAAATAAACTGAGTACACTCACTCCTGCAATTGTGTCCCCTGGTTTTCTAGCTCTTTTTTTGTGATTCATTTATCTTGTTCCAATTTATAAAGTGCATTCATAATATTGAATGCCTGCACTAGGTCAACATTCAATCTGCTCTTCTTCAGTAGAGGCAGAGGCTTATATAAATACCAGAAGGAACTTCTTCCCAGTGAGGGTGGCAGAGCACTGGAAGGGGCTGCCCATGGCAGGTTGTGGAGTCTCCTTCTCTGGAGACATTTAAAACCCGCCTGGATATGTTCCTGTGCAACTTGGTCTAGGTGATCCTGCTGTGGCAGGGGGATTGGACTAGATGATCTTTCAAGGTCCCTTCCAATCCCTAATGTTCTGTGATTCTGTGAATCTGCTCAGTTGCTTAGCAATGTTAAATGGCAGCAATTAATTTTTGTGGAAAAGATTATTTTCAAAGATCCCAAGAGGGACAGCAAAGGTTTATACATATAGAAAATCTCTGAGAAATGCCTAAAAAAAGCTCAGAGCTATTATTTTGGTAAGATCCAGTCAGAATGCCTCTCTATTTGTGTCACTGCATTTCTGTTGGTAACAGCTGTTGCTTATTCAAGGAACTAAAAAAAAACGAAAAGCAAATCTCTTGCATCAGAAACGGGTTATTACAGAAAATGTGTCCTGAGCATCACTTGGGGAAAATGATGTGATCAGAATTATTTCTGTACAAGTGATGCACAATAACCAAATCTGTCTAGTAAAATGCCAGTGTCCGTGAAGGAGCATATCTCAGACTTCAATGACACTGTGAGGGTTATGGCTTGGTTTCACTGCTTCCCTTGGGATGAACTGGTGTTGCGATGTTCAATCATCCCTGAAATCAAAATGATGGCATTGTTAGAGTGCTGCCCTTTCCCTCTGCAAAATTCAGGTTGTTAATTGAAAATCGACTTTACCTGCGTACTAAATCAATGCAAACAGTCCTCATTCATTCATCCAAGGCACAGCAGAGAGGCAAAGTCATCACACTGTCCACATTTACAAAAATAACTGTAACACCCATAAAAGTACAGTTTGCCTTCTTTGGAGGATTAAAGGAACTTCACCATCACTGATATTACATACAATTTTCTGTGCTTAATTCTCATCTCATTTACATCTACCCAGCTTACACTGACTTCATTGGGAGCCTCATGCTTCATCCGAGTAAAGCAAAACTGATCAGGAAAAAGGTTTCCTGACAAACCAGGGTCTGAGTAATGGCACCATCTACAGGCGTTGGCTTCTGACGTGACATTTAACCATAAGCTTTGTGTATGTACCCATTTTAAAAAGCTGTATCTTCATTACATGGTCATGAAGCAGTGTGAGGAACTCTGATTTCTTTCTTAATGCTTGTCTTGCAAGCCTGTTCAGAGTATTGAAGGGGCGCAGGGGGTGTGACTTACATTACAACAGAGAAAATTGATGGAGAAATCAAACTGCCAGAAGGAATTTAGATCCTAAACTGAGCAATCCTAACTATACTTGGCACTTGTTATCGCAGTACTAAATACTCGTACCAAGAGTTGGGAGGTTTGTCATTTCTGAGGCTTTGATGGTGCAATACAGAGAATCAGACCGTGCGTTTGAAAGGTTCCCAGTGAAGTTACTGTGCCTCTTCCTTTTGCATATGGCAACATGACAATCCATGGCAAAGGTGCTGGTTCAGTGCAGAGAACTAGCTTAATCACAGAACCACACAGAATATTACGGACTGGAAAGGAACTCAAAAGATCATCTAGTCCAATCCCCCTGCCACAGCAGGATCACCTAGACCAAGTTGCACAGGAACATATCCAGGTGGGTTTTAAATATCATCTCCAGAGAAAGAGACTCCACAACCACCCTGGGCAGCCCGTTCCAGTGTTCTGTCATGCTCACCATGAAGAAGTTTCTTCTCGTATTGATGTGGAACCTCCTCTGTTCCAGCTCACACCCGTTGCCCCTTGTCCTGTCACTGGATGCCACTGAGAAGAGCCTGGCTCCATCCTCCTGACTCCTGTAATTTCCTTATTTATCAATATTAATGGGGTCACCCCTGAGGCTCATTTTTTCCAAGCTAAAGAGACCCAGCTCCCTCAACCTCTCCTCATCAGGGAGATGTTCCTTCCACTCCCTCATCTTTGTGGCTGTATGCTGGACTCTCTCCAGCAGCTCCGTGTCCTTCTGGAACTGAGGGGCCCAGAACTGGACACAATATTCCAGATGTGGTTTCAGCAGGGCAGAGTAGAGGGGGAGAAGAACCTCTCTCAACCTACTAACCACACCCCTTCTAACCCACCCCAGGATGCCATTTGCCTTCTCGGCCACAAGGGCCCATTGCTGGTTAATGGTCATCCTGCTGCCCCCCAGGACCCCAAGGTCCCTTTCTTCTACGCTGCTCTCCATCAAGTCAGTCCCCAACCTATACTGGTACCAGGGGTTGTTCTTGCCCAGATGCCAGACTCTACACTGCCCTTGTTCATCCACTTTTTAAAATTTTCAAGTTTATAAATCTCAGGCAAAGTGTCCACCTGCAACAGGAAGAAGGTCTGACATTTCACATAGAGCAAGTCAATCAACCCCCATCTCTTCCCATAGAATGAACAAGACATTTAGAGAAACAGCTTTGGGAAATAAATCCCTGGCAGCTGTAACACAACCTGTAGTGAATTGCCCCACAGGTCTCCTAAACTTTTATTGCCGACATCCACTAAATCCCAGGGAGGGCTGTCACTGAAAAGGTCATTCTATTTAATTTTCAGCTGATGAGATCCTGTTCACCAGGCAGTTAACATGAGCCCTTCTCCTGTCTTTCAGAAGGAATCCGCAAACAGTGCTGACAACTCCTTTTGGCCACAGTCCACACACAGCTCAGGCTGACCAGCAAACTAGACCTATACACAGTTCTGTTTCTAAAACTTGAAAGAGAACAATTTGGTTAGTTTATCCCTTACCTTGCAGGTTTAGAACCCTGCTTTCAGGTTGATTGGCATAAAGGACATCACAAGGTTTTTAAGTTCATGCAGTAGAAACAGAACATGGCAAGTAACAGCAAGCACTTGCTTTCTCAGTATGTACCTTTGGAGTTGCAAAAAACCAAACAAAATGGGAACAAAACAAAAGCCCACATGAGTTTACATTTCTGTGAAACATCTTTCCACTAGAGACAGCAATCCTGCAGTCAGTGGATTTACTGCTGATTTGATCGAGCACAGGTCAAGCTTACAACTTGCCACATTAAAGCTCAGTTCCAGTATCTTTAACCATCCTGTGAGGAGTCTATAGAATGGTTGACTCTGCATGGTGAATATTATTTTACAGACATTTTGGCAGCAAGATACAGGGAACTCATCAGCCCTTAAAGACACTCTAAACTTTTCAGCATTTCCAAACTTATTCTGAAATCTAAAATGAAACAGATGGATGCTATAAATAAATTTCCTATGCAAAGTCACATTTACTAGATAATTATTGTACATCTCCCTAGCGTCAGTAGAAATCACATCAACAACCTAACTGCTCTCGCCATATGAAGATCATATCTCATGCACACACATGAAGACTCTGCCCTCTTTTCCAGGGTTCACATTACTATAAAGTCTAGGAAAATTCTGAGCAGCTGGAACTCCTCTTTCGGGATGTAAATTCTGAGACACACAAGAGGTGCAAATGCTCTAGCAAACTCTGCCCAAGGTCACAGACCTGAACAGCGTAACTGCTGCCACAGAGCTAAATGCCACGCTAGGCCAAGACGGATATATTTCTTTTATACTCAAAACACTGCTGGAATTTTCTTAGAGCACAGACATAGCTTTCATGTAAAACACAGCATCTAATTGATTAATTTTACAAAATGCAGCAGCTAATTTCTTCTGTCACACAATATAGTTAGTGTATAATAATACACCCCCCCGGACAAGTTCTTCCATTTGCACATTTCAAATCTCAGGCAGCAGCCTAGAACATACTTTATTATGCTACAAATTTCTGCAGCAATGCTAGCTTAATTATGATCTTCTCTCTTGATCAGTAAAAGCCATGGCTTTCTGTGTGTGGATGTTTTCAGCATTTCATTTTCACATTGCAGGTTCTAGCTGCAGCAACAATGCAAAAACTTGTAGCAGACCTGCAGTAACCTCTATTATAAATAAAACGAGCCTTTAATCTTTTTCTAAAGCTCTGCAGGAGGAAAATCAGTAAATTTATAGTATAGTCCAAGCCCATCCTGTCCATATATGGCAGTCACTGAAAAGAGCCAGGGAAGTGAACACTTGCACATTGTGACAAAGACTCCTGATGTCCAAAACAGACCAGACAGCACTTTACTTTGCAAGGTCTCAGCCAGCACATCTGTCACAATAAACTGCAAAAACTCCCTTAATTCAGCAGCCAAGAGATAGACGATTGAATAATTGCTCCTGGGACTTCCATCTGAAGCTGCAGAAAGACTCTAAATTTCAAAGCTGACACCCAGACCTCAAAGGCATTATGTCTGTAGCAATGAAGCTGCCTCTGTAGTAACAATCTTACACAGCACTTAGACTTCCATAACGCTTGAGAAAACACTACAGTGAGTTTTGCTTCTAAAAAATAAACGAGAAATCAATGCTCACATAAAAACGTGTATATTTATATGAGAAAGGAACTTCTTTCTCTAGTGTTTCTGTATAATAAAGAACAATCAGCTATTTTTCCCCAGAAACATTAAAATCTCCTGTTTTTGTCTATTAACATGGCCTGGAAATCATCCCATGATGAAGAGATACAACCACACTCATGGCACTGTACTTTCTCAAAATGGTAAAAGCATTATAAATTCCAGTCCATTAATTTACTGAAGTGCTGTGCTCATTTGATAAACTCATTACACATTGCTAACACACTGTGGTCCTTGTTAAATTAACAGGAGTTTATTGATTTCAGCATACAACTACAAGCTGCTTTGCTTCCAGAAGGGACTAGACATTCAAACACAACATGAAGTTAAACAAAATAATGCCCCGTTCTCTTCTGAAATAACTTAATCTCACTTTGAAAAAGAACAAGGTGCTTTTATCAGAGAAAACAAACCAAAAAACAAGTGAACTAATGTAATCAGCGTTAACCATAATAGGAACTAATGCAGGATAATTAATGCAAAAACCTACAGGGTAAGGAGTTAAGTAACCCAGTAACTAAACAATTAAATATTCCAAATCATGTAGAGTAAACCTTGATTCATCAGTGCATACAAGGTAATTATGCAGCCTCATTATCTTTTTAAACCAAGAAGCCCGTAAGAAGGAAGTTCTCCAAAAATAAAGAGTGCTTGTAGGTTATGACTGGAGGCCCAACTCAGAATCACTTCCTCAGACCAAATCTCTCTACCAGTGCACATTTGGGATTCTTTATTACCTCTCCAGTATTGTGAACAAGGGCATTGTAGCAATGTCTAGAATAAACACGCACACACAAATACACGTGCATGCAGTTTGAAGTGGCTGTCAGGGCAACTGTCGAGCTCCTCCCACAGGGTTACCCCTGAAGCACCCCCTGTTACCAAACCCTTGACAGTTGTACCCAGTACAACAGCTTGGACAACCAGTACATTTCCTTGGGTTGTACCTGACTCTTGCCAAGTAGAGGAATTTCTGAATGAGTGTCCCTCCCAGTGACCCCCCTGGGCTGCTGCAGCTTGCTAAGAACCACTGCACAAAGTACCTGTCAGAGCAATGAATCTGCCGTACAAGTGCTGGCAACAACAACAAACAATCTTAGAAGCATTTTACCCTCCTAGAGACAAGCAGATGAGTTCATTGTAGCTCAGATTTGCAATCCTAACCCACCTCCTTTTGGTAGATCTGTTTGAAGTTCTCAAGCACAACACCACTGCACATCACTCCTGCCCTTTCCCCTACCCTTGGGGCACCCAGAACATTCTAAAACACTCTTCTGGACTTGCCACAAATACCCTGTGACACAAACAACATTTAAAAACCAAACTGAATAGAACATAATTCAGCAGAATTCAGCTAATGACTAAAATTATGCCCTCATCTTTTTTCATATTACCTTATTAAACCAATCTGTGGAACTAATTAACTACAAAATACCTTAAGCCAGGAAAGGGAACAGCAGATGCAAATTCATGCTATAATCACTCTTTACTGAGAAAGAAAAGCACATTCTGCTAAGCCTGTACTGACAGACCTGATTTAGCCAAATAACACTGAAAAAAAGGCACGAAAAAGGCCTGGGGTTGCCATCAGAAAACATGCAGCTGGCATCAGAAACATCTTCTGTCTGCATGCACTGGTGTTTTGCGCATTGAAAAAAGCAAAAGCTCTACAGCCCTACCTACAATTAGGAAAGCCCATAGAGAAAATGCTTCTGAGGTCTAGATATGAAAAGTGAGAACCGCACACTTGCTAATGTTTGTAAATGCATAGATGGAAGTCAAAATTATCTAATTAATCACTGTTCTAAAGAGCTGTGAAGCACACAGCTTGAGTTGGTAATGATAACATGAAGTCATTATTGTATAATTTCATTGATCATCTGATTTTCTGTTACAGCGGATCATGTTCCCCCAGCATTTATAATAATAGTAAGAATTAATAAGTGCCTTCAACAGAAAATAATTAATATCAATTTCAGGCTGTATCACTGCTACTCTGGTTCTTAATGGTAAAATAACCCTCTGTTACAGCCCATATGAAATACTTCCCTTTTAATGTTTATGGCTGCTTTACAGAATCACAGAGTATTACAGATTTGAAGGGAACTCAAAAGATCATCTAGTCCAATCCCCCTGCCACAGCAGGATCACCTAGACCAAGTCGCACAGCAACATGTCCAGATGGGTTTTAAATATCATCTCCAGAGAAAGAGACTCCACAACCACCCTGGGCAGCCCGTTCCAGTGTTCTGTCACGCTCACCATGAAGAAGTTTCTTCTCATATTGATGTGGAATCTCCTCTGTTCCAGCTCACACCCATTGCCCCTTGTCCTGTCACTGGATGCCACTGAGAAGATCTTGGCTCCATCCTCCTGACATCTGCCCTTTCCATATTTATCAATATTAATGAGCTCAGGCTCTTTTTTTCCAAGCTAAAGAGACCCAGCTCCCTCAGCCTTTCCTCATCAGGGAGATGTTCCACTCCCTTCCTCATCTTTGTGGCTGTGTGCTGGACCCTCTCAAGCACCTCCGTGTCCTTCTGGTGTTTTCTGAACACCAAAGATCTTTCTTAATTTAGTCACATTCTGTACAGACATTAAGTGGCATCCGTCACTACTCGCACACTCAGGCATTACACACATCAGAGAGGAACATTTAAAGTTTTTAGGCCAAACTTAGAAAGACCCTTGATAGTTTTTGAGTCTTAAATTCCAACAGACCTTCTGCCTGTAAAAAAAAAAAGAGAACACTTAAAGGAAGGCACCTTGGATAAAACAATCTCGCACATTATTGATTTAGATAGCTGGCTTCCAGACGGTGCTTTTCAAGTCATATTGGAAAGCTGAAATAATGTGCATTGTGAGAAACTTCAGCCATAAATCAGGATCCTGATGTACGAGGAATCAGGAAAAAATGGAACAGAAAACATCTCTATACAACTGACTCTGTGAACCAAGGACATAGCGCTAAAATTTTCACATTGCAAAACAACATTGCCTCTTGGTAAGAGTACAGCTCAGAATTCTAAAGAACAGAGAAATTGAAGGGTTAATTCATCAAACATGCAGTACAAGAACACTGGTGCAGATGAGAGCAGAGACACTTGAATCACATTTCTGCACAAGACTCGTAAGTCATTGCATATGGCCCATAGTACCAGGCCACCAGATCAGGATGAGGAAGCTGATGAGGTCTTCTACAGGCAGCTGACAGCAGCCTCACAGCTACAGTTCCTGGTTCTCATGGGGGATCTTAACCACCCTGACATTTACTGGAAGACCTACTCAGCCAGCCATCCACAGTCCAGGAGGTTCCTCCAGTGTATTGGCGACAATTTCCTGATGCAAATGCTGGAGGAGCCCACTAGGAGAGGAGCGCTGCTGGATCTTGTACTCTCCAACAAGGAAGGTCTGGCAGAAGCAGTGAAGGTTGAGGGCAGCCTTGGCTGCAGTGACCATGAGATGGTGGAATTCAGGATCTCATGTGGCAGGAATAGAATGCCTAGCAGAATCACAATCCTAGACTTCAGGAGGGCCAACTTCGGCCTTTTCAACCACTTGCTAGGGGAAATCCAATGGGACAGGGTACTGGCAGGTAAAACGGGCTCAAGATAGCTTGTTAAGAACTTCTTTGAAGCACAACAAAAGAGCATCCCAACAGGAAAGAAGTCAAAGAAGGGAGTCAGAAGACCTGCATGGTTAAACAGGGAGCTGTCGGTCAGGGAAGGAGGGGAGGGCCACTTGGGGTGATTATAAGGCCCTAGTTAGAGGATGTAGGGATGCGACTAAGAAAGCCAAGGACTTCTTGGAATTAAACCTTGCAAGAGAGGTCAAGGGCAACAGAAAGGGCTTCTTCAAACACATTGCAGGTAAAACTAAACC
>JAOXOE010064156.1:0-31167 GCA_028565055.1 Phoeniculus purpureus
AGTCAGGTGATTATGATCTGGTGGCAATTACAGAGACCTGGTGGGACAGCTCACATGACTGGAATGTGGTCATGGACAGTATGTCATTTTCAGGAGGGACAGGTCAGCAAGGCGAGGCGGTGGAGTTGCTCTTCACATGAGATAGCAACTGGAATGTATTGAGTTCTGTCCAGGGGTGGATGAAGAGAGAGTTGAGGGCAGGCTGGCATGGGTGACACTGTCATGAATATCTATTACAGGCCACCAGATCAGAATGAGGAAGTTAATGAGATCTTCTACAGGCAGCTGACAGCAGTCTCACAACTACAGGCCCTGGTTCTCATGAGGGATTTAACTACCTAGATATTTGCTGGAAGACCTACTCAGCCAGCCAGCCACAGTCCAGGAGGTTCCTCTAGTGCATTGCTGACAATTTCCTGATGCAAATGGTGGAGGAACCCACTAGGAGAGGAGTGCTGCTGGATCTTGTAGTCACCAACAAAGAGGGTCTGGCTGAAGCAGTGAAGGTTGCGGGCAGCCTTGGTTGCAGTGGCCGTGAGATGATGGAGTTCAGGGTCTTGTGTGGCAGGAACAGAATACCTAGCAGAATCACAACCCTGGTCTTCGGGAGGGCCAACTTTGGCCTTTTCAAGCAATTGTTAGGGGAAATCCCATGGGACAGGGTACTGGAAGGTAAAGGTGCCCAAGAGAGCTGGTTAACATTCAAAGATCACTTTTTTGAAGCCTAAGAGAAGAGCATTCCAACAGGAAAGAAGTCAAAGAACGGAGCCGGAAGACTTGCATGGTTAAACAGGGCACTGCTGGACAAACTGATGAGGAAGAAGAAAGATAACTGTAGAGTTATCCTTGTTATACTTCATTATACTACAGGTCACTGGAGGAGGGGATGGCCACTTGGAGTGATTATAAGGCTCTGGTGAGAGAATGTATGGGGGCAACTAGGGAAGCCAAGGCCTCCTTGGAATTAAAACTTGCAAGAGAGTTCAAGTGCAACAAAAAAGGCATCATCCTTGTTGCTCTACGCTGGACTCCCTCCACCAGTTCCATGTCCCTCTTGAACTGAGGGGCCCAGAACTGGACACAATACTCCAGATGTGGTCTCACCAGGGCAGAGTAGAAGGGGAGAAAAACCTCTCGATCTGCTAACCATCCCCCTTCTGATGCTGCTGGCCCTCTTGGCCACATTGCTGGCTCATGGTCATCCTGCTGGCCACCAGCACTCTCAGATCCATTTCTCCTACACTGCTCTCCAACAGGTCAGGCCCCAACCTATACTGGTACCTGGAGTTGTTCTTGCCCAGATGCAAGACTCTACACTTACCCTTGTTATAGTTCATTAATTTCTCCCTGCCCAGCTCTCCAGCCTGTCCAGGTCCTGCTGAATGGCAGCACAGCCTGCTGGGGTGTCGGAGACACCACCCAGCTTTGTGTCATCACCAAAGTTGCTGACAGTGCACCATAATCCCTTATTCAAGTCATCAGTGAATAGACTGAATAGGACTGATCCCAGTACTGACCCTTGGGCACTCCACTAGACACAAACCTCGAACTAGACTCTGTCCCATTGACCGCTACTCTCTGGCTTCTATCCTGCAGCCAGTTCACAATCCACCTCACTACCTGATCATCTAGACCACACTGCCTCTGTTTGGCTGTGAGGATGCTATGTGAGACTGTGTCAAATGCCTTACTGAAGTCAAGATATACCACATCCACCTGCTTATGCCCTCATAAAAAGCTATCAGGTTGATCAAGCACAATTTTCCCTTGCTGAAGCCATGCTGACTGTCCCTAACGACGCTCCTGTCCTTGTGCCTGGAGACAGCCTCTAGAACAAATAGTTCCATCACTTTTCCTGTTATGGGGTTGGGACTGACTGTTACCTGGGTCCTCCTTCTTTGGCTTTTTGAATATTGGAGTGACATTTGCTATCTTCCAGACCCCAGGGACCTCTCCTGATCCCCATGACTTAGCAAAGATGACTTCTACCATCTCCCTTAGCACTTGCGGGTGCATCTCATCAGGGCCAATGGATTTATGTCCATCCAGTTTGCTCAACTTATCCCTAACCCAGTCCTCATTAACCAAGGCAGGCTCCTCTCTTGCCTAGACTTCCTCTGGAGCCTCAGCAGTCTGGGGCTTGATAGCAAGACAGCCCCCAGAAGTACAGACAGAGGCAAAGAAGGTGTTTGGTATCTCTGTTTTCTCTGTATCCTCTGTCTTCAGGGCACCCACCTAATTCAGCAGGGCTCCTACATTGCCTCTAGTTTTAGTTTTACCTGCAATGTATTTGAAGAAGCTCTTTTTGTTGCCCTTGACTAGATAAGGAATTGGCTGGATAGTTACACTTAAGGATGTGTTATCAATGGCTTGATGTCCATGTGGAGATCAGTTACGAGTGGTTTTCCTCAGGGGTCTGTTTTGGATCCAGAGTTGTTTAACATGGACAGTGACATGGACAGTGACACTGAGTGCATTCTCAGCAAATTTGCTGATGGCACCTAGCTGTGTGGTGTGGTTGGCAAACCAGATGGAAACGAAGCCATCCAGATGGAACTTGACGGGCTTAAGAACTGGGCCCATTCAAGCTGTGTGAGGTTCAAGTCCAAGTGCTGGTTTCTACATGGGTTGGGGTAATCTGATGCATGATGGGTCTGAAAGGTCTAAGCAGAGTTCTGAGAAGGACTTGGGTATGTTGATACATGAGGAACTTTCCAAGAACCACCAATGTGTGAGAGCAGTCCAGAAGGCCAACAGTACAGTGGGCTGTATCAAAAAAAGCCTTACCACCGCATCAAGGGATATGATTCTTCTCTTCTACTCTGCTATCATGAGACTTCACCTGGAGTATTGCATTCAGTTCTGGAGTCCCCAGTACAATAAGGACATGGAGCTGTTGGTGTGAGTCCAGAAAAGGGTCACAGGAATTACCAGAGAGTTGGACCAGCATTCCTATGAAGACAGGCTGAGGGAATTTGGGTTGGTCAGCCTGGAGAAGAGAAAGCTCCATCCAGGGGGTACCTTATAGCAACATACTAGTATCTGAAGGGGGTCCACAGGAAAGCTGGAGAAGAACATTTTATAAGGGACTCTAGTGGTATGACAAGGGGGAACGGTTTCAAGCTACAAGAGTGTAGATTTAGACTATGTGTAAGGAAGAAATTCTTTACTTCCAAGAGTGGTGAAGCACTGGAAGAGGTTTTGCAGGGAGATTGTGGTTTCCCCCTCCCCGAAATTTCTTAAGGTGAGGTTGGACATCGCTTTGGGCAACTTGGTCTAGTGAGACATCTCACACTGCTCCATCCTTACAACTGTATCATCCACGGGCAAAACATCTATTTCCTGGAATCTTCCACTGAGGTGTCTTAAAAACAATTGCCTAATTAAATGAATATTTTGATCTTGACAGATATTAATTTTGAACAAGTAGCCTGGACAGAAAATTGCATTTAAACAGTACTGAAACTTTATTAAAAAATAAGCTTTGTGTAAGCATCTTATTTCTCTCTCATAACAGCTATGAAATAATACTTCAATCTTCCTTACTGGATGTTGTTTGAAACATCCTTGTTTATATTAGAATTGTGTTTATTTCTACTGCTCTTGAATTGGAACTGTTTCTAACCAAAAACACATTTTTAAAACAGCCTTTAAAACTATTTGAACAAGAATACACGAAATGTTTCCTTTACAAAGAAAAATACACTCTTCTTAGAAAAATACTCTACAGGTGTAGGCACAGCCATTGCAGTTATGCTTAGAAATACTGAACTTAGTATGTCTCGTAATCTTGACATCTCTGTACTATACAATTTTATTGCTGTGCTTTCAACTTGTCATGGGCAAGAAGGAGAGAAAACTGATATTTTCATTACATTGAAACCTTGCTTAAATTTAATGATGAGTAAGAACATAGGTGTTGGTACTCTTTAAACTGGACCTATTAAAATTATTCTGCTTCACTATGGGCATGGGATGTAGGGGAAATTCTTCTAAACTTTCTTTGCTGAACAGAAAATCCTCCAATATGTGTAATCAATACACTATGTTCTGTGCCATCTTTGCATACAATTGTGCAGATCAACGCTGAGCAGACTTTCATGTGAAAGAAGGTAAGTCAAAGATCTGGAGCACGAGTTTATATTGTAAAGAAACTTCTCTACAGTGAAATTCCTAGTATATGGTTTCTCCTGCGCTAAAAAAAAAGGACCTTCAGTATACTGCTGTGACATTACAGAAAACACAGTTAAGCCAAAAGATGAACCCTGGAACAGAAATACCATAAAGTCAAATATAGCGAAACATTAGGAAGAGTAGACAAAGCAAGGAGAACTTTGAATAAAAATATTCTGTTGTAGTGGCTAAAATGGCCTTTATAGATAATGAACTTGCAGAGTTAATGAAAAATACTCTTTTGTGTAACTTGACATAGCTTGCTTGCATCAGCACTTTAAGGGTATATAAGCAACATTGCATTCTCAATGAAATGTCTTCAAATCACAGTCCGACTCCATGCCAAGTGCAGCACATACTACTGGTGTAGAATGAATAACAGTATTATATTAACTAACTATAATAGCAAATAAATATGTCCCTATTTCAGGCAAAGAACAAAGTATTTTGTAAGAATCTAAGAAATTCTGAATGTAAGACATTTGGATTTCATCTAAGTCTTTTTATAAAAAGCCATGTTTTCTGTATTTTCTTTCAAGAGTTAGAGAAATTATATCTGTCACTTCACAAAGAAATCCCAGGAAATGTCTCACAAACATTGGTAGCTATGTCCTGGCAATGCCACTGTGCGTATTATAAGCTATCTTAATTTTTTTTATTGGTAGTTCAGTACTGTGATTTCAAGTAATGAACATTATTTTCCCACCTTTCCATAGTACAATGTATGCTCTTATCATGTTTGAGACATTTTTTCTACTGGAAATATATTTAATATTTTATTCAAAATTTCTCTGATTTTGCAAACAAAACTTGACTACAGTAATTCAAAGCCAAACCTGTATAAGAACTTGCACTTATTGGATAATGGAACAACTTAATAAATATCTGAAGAAGCCCAAGAGAGATGCAATAAAACTGAAGTGTTTTGGTTAAGCTCAGAAGCCAAATAAATCCCAGGTCTGATAATAGATTCTTATTCCTGCACTATGATATCTTTCTGCTGTCTCTTCTTCATAGACGTAAGTGAAAACATCTTTGGATGTTAAAATTGGTGTTCCATGGTTTATTGCTGCAATCATTTTAAACAATAGAATACTAAACTTGAGGGAAGACTCTCAAAAACCACTCCCAAGTAGAAAGATCAAAACCAGGTTGAATAATAATAATAAAAATTATTAGAGAAATAAAAGAAAGCATTATTCTTATTAGTCAGGAGAGAAAAATCTTGATATTTCAATATAATTTTTTAAATTTAAACAATCCAGAAGGCAGGAAATAAAGGCATTTTATTCCCTAAGTAGAGTGTCAATAAGCTTTCTATTTGCATTTTTATGTAACGGTAAAGGTATTTTTGTATCTCAAATAGTCATTATAAAATACACTTTAACAAACTAACAGAAGCAATCTCCAAAATAAGTCATGTATGCGAGCGGATCGTATAATTTTATTGCACAGACTTCCTTTTGCGTAGAATAATGTTTTACCGATTGGCAGGGCCAACAAAAAAGGACACTGATGCCAAGAGAGGGAATAGGCTTATTTTACTATCTCTTTCAAGGTAATACAAAAAAATTCCAAGATAATGCAATAAGTCAAAAAGATGGCTTATTATAGTCTAGCTATAAGTAGAAGCAAAAATAAGCATGGTAATTCATCTATTCATTATTAGTTAGCGATAGTGATTAAAAAAAAGATGCATCACCAATTGCCTGCATTACCATGGTGCAGATCTGCAATTGCTGGGAAGCCCCAGTTACAGTGAGGATTTAGATTTCCAGTATTTGGGAGGTCCTATGTGGTATATCTATTTGTAGGTGAGGTCTCCAAAATCTCTGTAAGAGGGTCCAGATTTTATATAGTTTAATAAACAAACTTATATAACTTCAGTTTTTAAAATATCTGATATAATTCTCCTTTTGAATTTCCTTCAGACCCTGGCCAGGAGTTCTTTTTCTACTTGGCTTTGACCACATGCTTTCAAACAAAGCCAGACATCTGGCCTTGACAACAAGCATCTAAATAGGAAAGACAGATATGTTCTCATAACACTTTAACCTTACTATGGATTTTGGTAATGTTCATACAGTGCTAATGGTTACACATATTTCACTAAAGATTAGGTAGTATTGTTATATAAAGTTTCATTGTGAGGTTCATCTAGTAGACAGTTTTGGTTCAGCCACTACTGTTCATGCCTTAGCACTTCCAAATATTCAGAATAAATCCATCCTAAATACCTGTGGAAGAAGAGATAAACCTTAATAGAACACTGGATCCATTCAAAAGGGTTAGATGCGTTTACAAAGTCTCTGCTCCGGAATGTATCATTTGGCTATTAACTACATTTATGGTACCTCCTGTAACATGCCATGATGTTCTTGTGCCAGAAGCACTGTTATTCTTCCATCTCAAAAAAGCTTGATGAACACCTTCATGCTATAAACAAACTTTTATTCACATTCTCTGTGCCCAACTATCTGCATAGAAGCAGACAGAAGCAGCTATGCGGTACTCATCGCAATAATACAAAGTAAAAATTATTATTCCAATTAAAAACCACAGGAATTTTGAAGAAAAATTCCAAATATGTAATTCAACAGAATCTACAGTGCTCCAAGCAGTCCTAAGGGGACATAATATTCAGAGAAGCTGAAATGTGTTTTTCAAAACAAAGTTTTATCTGATGAGAATGTCAGAAATTTAAGGTAATTTTTTTCTGTTTATTCATATTAGTAATTTATGTATTAGGAATTTTTATTAGTTAATAGAATGTAAATAATGATGGATGACTATGATTGTGAAGTCTGTTTTTTCTTTTCATAAAGTTCCTTGGCTTTACAATAATTTTGTTTAATTATTTTACAAATGAACACCACATGGACACTTTTGCATTTCATGTCATGTGAAAAGAAACAAATAGATTTAATTACAATTTCCTTCCATCCTTCTGAGGTTTGTCATGTTGAAAGGCTTTTATGAATCCAGTAAGCAACATGAGTTTAAATTCGTTACATGTAAATCCTCATGAATTTCTGTAAGAAAATATCCCATATTAAAATTTTATAACACAACCAGCTCTCTGGTGGTTTATAATCACCAACTCTCTGTTTAAAACACAAAACAAATCTTCACTTTTACTGTAGATAGGAGATGCAGCACCCTGTGCTGCTCTTCACTCCTGTTAGAAATCAGCTTTTTGTAAATCTACTTTTCATATGTTTTATCTGTCATGAAGAACAGTAGGAAAATTTCTTCTGATGTCTGAAGTACAGTCATTCAGTTACTCTCCAGCCCCTATCTGTTCTTTTTTGTTCTGAGGAACGAACACATGTTCTTTGCTGTCGAATTACACAGGTGTGGGTACAGTGGCAGATTTGCTACACTTTTATTTAAGTTAGTGCATCATTTTGACATGCCTGTTGTGGTCGTCTTTTATAAAACAATGGAATTATAATATTTAGACTAGTTCTATTTTCTATCCTTTAAAATTTGTTATTAAGGAAAGGCTAGCAATTTTAACGAGACACTTTCTTCACACTAATCAAGCATGAAAACAATTGAAAAGAAGATCTGGACAGTTCTGAATCAGATTGCAAGTTCTGAATTTTCCTGACACTTTTTAAAAATAATCCTGTTATTTCTGAATAATCCTATTATTTCTGATGTTTAATTTGAGGTATCTGCAGTTTAATTAGGTCTGGTATCTAAAGGGCTACTGTTTACATTTGTAAAGGGTTATGTGTCTTTGAGTTTGCAAAGGTCATATTCAAGTTCTACTGTTCTTATCCGTACATGTGTCATTGTTAGGTGCAAAGGGATTTCTCAGTAATAAATCAGCACAATACCAAGATGCAGTTTCCTATCCTTTAAATGGAGTATCCTGTGAGTATCACCAGTCAGGTAAATTACATAGAATTACATTTAATAGCTTTGGAATAAATAAAAATTTTCATTACATAAGCTGAAATAATGATCCCGTTTAAATTAATATTAATTTTATAATCAGATAAATGTCATTGTGATCTTCAAATCAGTTGATAGCCTTCATCTCTATATTACAAGTTATTACAGTTTCTAGTTAAGTGCCACCTGTTCACACTACACTTACAATCGCTCTGATTATCTGTCTGTTCCTATCAATACCAAACAAATAGCTTTAGTTTATAACTATTAAATATTCATTTGAATATTAAAGACGGCTGGGCAATTTTTCTTATTTCATCTTAACGTCCTTGTTGGACTTGTCAAAGCTGGTGCACACCTGTATAGCTTTAACTGACAGTTTGTAAATATTCTCCATGACATTGGTCTAATGAAATTTTGTAATTAAATAGGAAACTTAGCACTGTGGCAGAGGAATAGGGCCATCTGGCCTACTGCAGTGAGTTGCTCAGTTCTTCAGCAATTGAAATATGAGGGCAGTTTCTCCCCAGTTATGTTTGTCTGAAACAACTGAACTGAGATCTTTCTCTGCAGACTGACAATATGATTCACAAGCAGCTGGGAAAGATGAATTTTCTAGTGCATTTCTTCAGTATCCACAGAAGAACTTGTTCACATTCGTGTGAGGTGATCCTCAGCTCCAGCTGATGCTCTAAAAGCCGATAAAAACTTTGAAGCAGCAGGTTGTGGCTGTCAGCATCAAGTAATGGTGCCATTACAATGGCGCCTGTTGGAGACCAGTAAAGAAGAAAGGGACCTGCCGGTCCTTGTGAACAGCAGGATGACCATGAGCCAGCTATGTGCCCTTGTGGCCAAGAGGGCCAACAGCATCCTGGGGTGCATCAGAAGGGGAGTGGTTAGCAGATCGAAAGCGGTTCTTCTCCCCCTCTACTCTACACTAGTGCGTATTGCATCCAGTTCTGGACCCCTCAGTTCAAAAAGAACACAGAACTGCTTGAGATAGTCCAGTGCAGAGCAATGAAGATGATGAAGGAAGTAGAACACCTCCTTATGAGGAAAGGTTGAGGGAACTTGGTCTCTTTAGCTTGGAAAAAGGAACTGAGGGGTGACTTCATTAATGTTTATAAATACGTGAAGGGTGGGTGTCAGGAGGATGGAGCTAGGCTCTTCTCAATGCCATCTAGTGATAGGACAAGGGGCAATGGGTGTAAAGTGGAATATAGGAGGTTCCATATAAATATAAGAAGGAACTTTTTCACAGTGATGGTGACAGAGCACTTGAACAGGTTGCCCAGAGGAGTTGTGGAATCTCCTTCTGCAAAGACATTTAAAACCCTCCTGAATGTGTTCCTGTGTGACTTGGTCTCGATGATCCTGCTGTGGCAGGCAGAATTGGAGTAGATGATCTTTCAAAGTCCCTTTCAATCCCTAAAGTTCTGTGATTCTGTGATTCTCTGTAATCTAAATACACAGTGTAAAAAATTGTATTAATGACCTACAATCTTGCCTTGAATAGTGTTCAGTTAAAAAAAAATGACCAAACTAAAACAGAAGAAAAAAACCACTTTGAATGAAGTTTCAAACCATGAAAATACTGAGTTATTTTTCTGCAGAATGGTCTCTATCACCTCAGTTCTCAGTTTTTTCACTTCATTTTTCTACTACAATCAAACACCTTTAATTACATGTAATTGTATAAATCATGTACCAAAAATTCCAACATTATAATGAAGAGTAATATTTCAAAGTCAACATATAACCAACTGGAAAGCACCCACAGCTTCTGGTTGCTTAATTACAAGAAAGGCATTGGTATTTGGAAAGGGTAGGAGGAAAGTAATGAGATTGGAAAAAGACCCCAAAACAGACAAATAAATTTTATTTCTACCCTTGCTACTCTAAGAAAAAGTTTGTCACACTGCAGAAAAATAACTACATGTTTTATGAGTAGAATCATCGTACAATCATAGAATCATAAAATCATTAGGAATTGGAAGGGACTTTGAAAAATCATCTAGTCCAATCCCTCTGCCACAGCAGGATCACCTAGACCAAGTCACACAGGAACACATCCAGGGGTGTTTTAAACGTCTCCACAGAAGGAGACTCCACAACTCCCCTGGGCAGCCTGTTCGAGTGCTCTGTCACCTTCACCGTGAAGAAGTTCCTTCTCACATTTATGTGGAACCTCCTATGTTCCAGTTTACACCCATTGCCCCTTGTCCTGTCACTAGATGTCATTGAGAAGAGCCTGGCTCCATCCTCCTGACACCCACCTTTCAAATATTTATAGACATTAATGAAGTCACCCCTCAATCTCCTCTTATCCAAGCTCCCTCAGCCTCTCCCCATAAGGGGGGTGTTGTACTTCATAACCCTTGTTGCTCTATGCTGGAGTCTCCTCTTGATCTGAGGGGCCCAGAACTGGACACAATATTTCAGATGTGGTCTCACCAGGAGAGAATAGAGGGGGAGAAGAAAGTCTCTCGATCTGCTAAACACCACCCTTCCGATGCACTCCAGAATGCTGTTGGCCCTCTTGGCCACAGGGCACATTTCTGGCTCATAGGTATCCTGCTGTCCACCAGGACCCTTTCTCCTATACTCCCTTTCTCAGCACTCTGGGGCTTGATAACAAGGCAGCCCCCAGAAGTATAGACAGAGGCAAAGGTGTTCAATATCTCTGCTGAGTAAGAAAAAATTGTAGCAGCAACAGAATCAAGACTGCATGAAGTAGAGGGGTTTTTAAAATATTTTTCTTGAATGAAAGATTCTATGATTTATAACCAACAGACTTGGTCTATCACTAATTTCAATGTGGTATGAATTTCACCACAGGATTTTTCTGAGAAAGCATGTTAGAGTTTGAACATAATTATTCTAAAAGGAGATTAAATATGTTCCTATTAGTTTTACTGTTCTTTTATAAGGCTTTTGGAATGTGGTGACAGAAAGGTAATACGTCTAGCAAAACATTTGTCCTCTTTTTGTTCCAGGTGTTGTATATTAGAAAGATATTAGTATTTTAAATGACATACATGTTGGAGACATACATGTTGGAGACACACAGAAGATCTTCTGCAGAGCATACGTATGTAAATTACGTGTGTAACTAAAACAACTCTATTTTGCCTATATGTATGCTTAAGATTTGCAGAACGTGATGTTCGTTTACCATTAATATGAAAAAAAAATTGAATGGTTTAATTATAACTTCTCTCTCTAAGTGTCTTCCTGCATGCAATACATTTCTGAAGGTGAGTAGGAATATGATCATTAACATTATACGTGTGTTATTCAGGCTAGCAATGCCTCTCTTAAATACTTAGCGTTTGGACTTGATTGCACCTTTTCTAATGACGGCTAAGCTGAAAGGCTCAAGCAACGGAGAGTTTATTAATTTCATAGAAAACCTGTTAACATCTGCAAAACACTCTTTTGATTTTTCACGTTTGATTTTTCATCACCTAGTTTCACTTTCCAGGCGGTGATTCCTGTTTTGTCTTTTTCTCTAGATTGAGACTGGCCACTGTTGGAAATTTGCTTCTCCTGTGACTGCAAATAACTAATTTGAGCTTCAGTTACAAGTTTACCTGCAATGCTCATGCAAGCACCTTACAACTATAAATTTTAGGTTGAGGAGGTGGAGTTCGGTAGTGGAGAAGGGTCTGTTAACTGGCCTCTGTAGAATCATTGTGGAGGCTCCCCAGCTCATGTTTAGACCCACTTCTGGCTAAATGCAGCCAATCTATGATTCTGTGAGAGGGGGCACTAATGGCCTTTGGAGACCTCAGATATCACTGGAGTAAAATTGTGCTTGCAGAACCAGAACCATATAGGAGAACATGTCTAAGCAGGGGGTGGAGTCTCAGAGAATCTGTAACTGAGGAATGGACTGGGTCTGCAGTGGTCAGGTTCTGGGATGACCCATGGTCCTATGGAGAAAAATCATGGAGGATTTTACTTTTGTAGAGGAGGTTGCAACATTGGACAAAGAACTGCAAGGGGTTTCCTTCTGAGGGAGAGAAGGCAGCAGAGCTGAATGTAGAAAGATGTAAAAAGTAGGTGAATATTTTTTTTTCCTGTGGCAGGTGCACATCCACAAACAATCCCTCTCTCCTTCAAATATATTTCAAACCTCTCTGAATGACTCTTGCCAATTCCTGCCCCAGAACCCTTTTTCTTCCCTTCTGAGAGGAATCTTTCCCATGAGTAACTGTTAGGTCTTGTGTCTTATAAAACCGCCCAAAGAACCCAAAGCCATCTCTGTAAGGCCAGTCTCGTAATCAGGCATTTGTGGACTGAATCCTTCTTTTCCAGTCCATGTCCTCACCCCAACATAGAAGTAATGAAGAGAATATATATATAATTTGCACCCCAGACCCTTTCACCAACAGTCCTAAAGCCTTGGTGTCTTTCTTCATTTCCCTTAGGCTATGCAACACAGCTTTCTCCACACCTGGAAGATCCATAATGGGTCAGCTGATTTCACCAGATTAGGGAGCATCCTAGTGACATCCCTGATTTGGGCTCTAGGTAGACTAGACATCCTTATGATGAAGGTTAACTCTGCATATTGGGCTCTCATTTCCCACCAGAGTGAGTTTCCAAAAACTAGTAACTCTTTTCTTGTTTGTGGAGGAGTTTGTCATATTACTGGAAGACTCATCTGATTTATGTGATCGTGATAAGGCCTCTGGAATAGGTTGCCTATCATCTATATCCCTATTAGACCAACTGCTTCCAGGACGGGCTCATATCTATTTCTCAGTGGCACCCGGGGAGGTGAGGCAGGCACGGAGAGGTGTTCGCATTCTGCCACAGCCTTGCACTTCCCTCTACTCACCCCTTCTACTTGGGCTTGAAGATGATTAAACATCTCTAATATGTATGTCATACATGCACATAATCATATATATATATAGTATAATATGTATAATATATTGTATTCATAACTACGGAGATGTTTGTTTAAGAGACACCAGGTTTAGAGAAAACAAATGATAAATATTGTACTGAGACATAAAAGGCAGATTCTCTTAGTCTTCCTTTAATAGAGTGTACCAACTGCAAGATTATTCTCATTTTCTTTGACGCTAGACCTAAATTTTTAACAAAAGATAAAAATGAAAGGTACTAAAACCCTGCCAAATTCTGAGTGAGTTGAACAAAATATACTAAAAAATATCAACTTCATTTAGAGACGAATGTAAGAGAAGGTGAACTGCTCAAAGAGAAAAGATAGAAAAATATATTTATTATCTTTGATGAGAGTAAAAGATGGATGTTAACTGGAGAGAAGCAGGATAAGGAAATAAGTGGTTCTAAGATAAATGATGTAAGAAGTGGATGTACTATATATTATTCTGTAGGAGATGGCAGGTAGTTCTAAAACCAAATGAGAAAGAATTTCTGTGAGAAGAACAGTTTTATGTTCTATCTTCAAGAAAGTAAATGACATACAATTCAACCTGGTTACACAAAAGAGCTGTCATACCTGAGCTCTGAATGGTATTTCCAAATACAAGACAAAGAAGTGAAAAACACCAGTTGTTCCTTTTTCTATCAATGAATATTACCAAGAAGAGCCTTGCTCCATCTTCCTGACACTCACCCTTTGCATATTTACAAACGTTAGAGTGGGCATCCTTCTTCATCAAGATAAAGCAACCCAGCTCCCTCAGCCTTTCCTCATAAGGGAGATGTTCTATTTCTTTGTTAACATTTGTAGATTTGCACTGGACTCTTTCGAGCATTTCTTGAACTGTGGGGCCCAGAACTGGACACAATACTCTGGATGCAATCTCACCAGGGCAGAGTAGAGGGGGATGAGAACCCCTTTTGACCTAGTAACCACACCCCTTCTAATATAATCCAGGGTGTCATCCAAAGGAACATTATTGGCTCTTGGCCACTCTTCCATCCACCAGTACTCTCAGGTCTCTTTCCCCTACACTACTCTCCAACAGGTCAGTCCCCATCCTATACTTGTACCTGAAGCTGTTCTTTCCCAGATGCAACACTGCACTTACCCTAGTTGAATTTCTCCCTGCCCAACTCTCTGGCCTGTCCAGGTCTCACTGAATGGCAGCACAGCCCTCCGATGTGTCAGCTACTGGTCTCACCTTTGTATCTGTTACTGTTTGAAAATTACCAACATTTTCAGATCTATAGAGTTGTGCTTTCATAAAGAAAAATATGCATTTTACTTTAAGAAAGTTTTCCCAGTGACCTGTCCTGGGAGGAGTGGGCACTAGGTGACACTATAAAAGAGGGCTGACAACCAGCCCTGTCCTTTTTAATTCTGGGAGCTTTGCCCCAGCACATCAATATGGGGCTCCATCTTTTCCCCTCAATACTTGCGGGGACAGGGAGACAGGACAGGAGGGGAGACAGGACAGGAGGGGATGCGGTGGTTTGTTGCCGTCCTGGAGACGGTGAAGCAATGGCCCCCTGCCATCTCAGAGGCATGGGGTAGGCAGCGGTTGCCCTCCATGCTGGGCCCCTGTACTGCCTGGGGGAGGCAGGCTGAGAAGCAGGACCAGGTGTGTCCCCACCAGTGTCTAGGTGGGAAGAGGGTCAAGAACTTAGTGCTGATTTCCCTGCCATTGGACCACCCAGATCTGCATCCAGTGACCTGTGGTAAGCTGAAAAATACTCCCCTTTCTGCTGTAGCTGAGGCAGAAGAAGAGGAGAGAGAGAGAGTGAGACAGGAGGGGAATGGAGCTGTCTCAACCACATTTGCAGCATGAGGGAGGCCCCAGCTGACACCGGCCATCTTGTTGTAGCCATGTAGCAAGCTGCCATCTCTGAGCCATTATTCAGCAGGAAGAGAAACTCTCATTTCTGCTGCTGAGAAAAGCTGGGGATGCTCAAATATTGGGGAGAGAAGCGTTGGGAGAAGCATCTGAGAATTCCTTCATACTTAGCTGAACCTTCTGTTCTGAAGGAAGCAGAAGGACTTGAGAGTCCTTAGACCTTGGGCAAGAAAGGAGACTGGGTTCTTTTTGAAGGCGTGTGAACTGCATCCCTTCTCTCTGAGGAATCAGGCCTGTTTGATCAGTGTTTTGCTGCACAAGCTATGCTGAAGAATTGAAGAGTTCGCCAGTCTGCAATGGCTGGGTGTTTAACATCTGCAGACTGGAGTGTGAGACTTATAAGAGACATTCTGCTCTCACAGAATAAATAGAAGGCAGAGTGGTTGTACCCTTTCCTGCTTGATGGACATGCTTTCCCCAGGTGTTCAACGTAAAAAACCCAAGGACCAATCTCCCATTGCACTTTTTTGGGACTATGTGATGGCACTTGTGACACAGCTTCTGTTTGTATGCACTAACTTGGCTTAACTTATTAGTTATAAATTTAATAAACCATTTTCATTTTCCCTAAGGTACCCATTGTCTGGCAAATTCTATCGGAGATCTCATTGAGACCTAGCTGTTATTCTTTTCCTGTCTTTTTGTTAATTGTGGTCATAAAATAACCACAAATTGGTGCTGAAAAACCCAGAGAAAAGGAGTTGCTTTGTTTTAACCCACTTCACTATCATCAGCAAATTTGCCGACAGTGCACTTTATTCCCGCATCCATGTCATCGATGAATATATTGAACAAAACTGGTCCCAGCACCAACCCTTGAGGGACTCCAGTAGATATAGGCCTCCAGCTAGATTCTGTGTTATGGACCACTACTCTCTGCCTTCTTTCCTTCAATCAGTTCACAATCCACCTCACTGCCCAATCATCCAGACCACACTTCCTTGGTTCAGCTGTGAGGAGCTGTGGCAGATTCTGTTGAATGTTTTACTGAATAAAAAGATAAACCAGATCCACTGTCCTATCATTTTCTATCCATCTGACTATGTCCTCATAAAAGGCTATCAGGTTCATTAAACATGACTTCCCTTTGGCAAAGCCACATTGACTGACCCTAATAATCTTCTTCTATCATCTTTCCAGGGATGTAGGTGAGGCTGACTGGTCTATATTTACCTGGGTCTCCCTTCTTACCCTTTTTTGAAGACTGGAGTGACAATTGCTTCCCTCCAGTCTTCAGGCACCTCATGACTTGCCAAAGATGATAGAGGGTGGCCTAGTAATGATGTCCACTAGCTTGCTATCACCCACAGTTGCATCCCATCAGGACCTATGGAATGATGGATGCCCAGATTGCTTAACTGATCCCTAACCCAGACCTCTTTGACCAAGACAATGTCCTTCTTTGTCTCGACTTCCCTGGGGGCCTTAGGGGTCTGATTCTCCAGACGACAGTCTCCAGCAGTACAGACAGAGGCAAAGGTGTTCAGTAACACTGCCTTTTTTGTATCGTCTGTCTCCAGGGCACCCACTTCATTCACCAGGGAGCCTACATTGCCCCTAGTGTTAGTTTTATCTGCAATGTATTTGAAGAAGCCCTTGTCTTCCTTGACCTTTATTGCAAGTTTTAATTACAAGGAGGCTCTAGCTGACCTAGTTGCCTCCTTACATCCTCTAAAAACTGTCCTGTATTCCTCCCAAGTGGCCAGCCCCTTTTTCCATGATCAATAGACTCTCTTCTTCCACTTGAGTTTGCCATAATTTCCCTCTTTAACTATGCAGGTCTCCAGGCTCTCTTTCTTTATTTCTTACCTTTAGGAATGCTCAGAACTTGACCTTAGAAGAAGCGGTCCTTGAATGTTAAACAATGTCTTGGGTGCCCTTACCTTCTAGTACTCTGTCCCATGGTATTTCCTTCAGCAATGGCTTTAAAAGTCCAAAGTTGGCCTTGCTGGAGCTCAGGGTTGTGATCCTACATGGTATTTGAGCTGGGTGGGGAGAAATTTAATGAACTATAACAAGGGTAAGTGTAGAATCTTGCCTCTGGGCAAGAACAATTCCAGGTTGTTCTTGTTTGGGAACTGACCTGTTGGAGAGCAGTGTAGGAGAAAGGGACCTGTGGGTCCTGGTGGACAGCAGGATGACCATGAGCCAGAAATGTGCCCTTGTGGCCAAGAGGGCCAACAGCATCCTGAGGTGGATCAGAAGGGGAGTGGTTAGCAGCTAGAGAGAGGTCTCTCCTTTGTCTACTCTGTCCTGGTGAGACCACGTCTGGAGTATTGCGTCCATTTCTGGACCCCTCAGTTCAAAAAGGACACTGGGCTGCTGGAGAGAGTCCAGTGAACAACCACAAAGATGATGAAGGGAGGGGAACATCTCCCTTATGAGAAAAGGCTGAGGGAGCTGGGTCTCTTTAGCCTGGAAAACAGGAGACTGAGGGGTTATTAATGTTTATAAATATGTGAAGGGTGGGTGTCAGGAGGATTGACCAGGGCTCTTCTCAGTGTTATCTAGCGACAGGACAAAGGTCAGTGAGTGTAAGCTGGAACATAGGAGGTTCCACATAAATATAAGAAGGAATTTCTTCCCAGTGAGGGTGAGAAAACACTGGTATGGGCTGCCCAGGAACCTTGTGGAATCTCCTTCTCTGGAGATGTTTAAAATCCTCCTGTATATGTTCCTGTGCAACTTGGTGTAGGTGATCCTGCTGTGGCAGGGGGATGGACTAGATGATCTTTTGAAGTCCCTTCCAACCCCTAATGTTCTGTGATTTAGTGATTCTGTTTCTACCACATAAGATCCTGAACTCTACCATCTCATGGTTGCTGCAACTAAGGCTGCCCTTAACCTTCAGCGATTCAACCAGCCCCTCCTTGTTAGTGAGGAATAGAATGGGAGTTGAGTGGTATAGTGTCACCAGTGCTGAGTACAGGGAGACAATCCATTCCCTACTCCCAGTGGCCACACAATTTCTGATAGGAGTCATGATGCTGTTGACCTTCATGGCCACCAGGTTACACCACTGAGTCATATTCAGATCAACAGGTTTAGGTCTTTTTCTACTGGACAGATTTCCAGATGTTCTTCTGCCAACCTGTAAGCACCGCATGAGGATGATGTGCCCAAGTACAGGACTTGACACTTGGTCTTGTTGCACAATAGGCTTTGGTCCATCAATTGATCCAACATGCCCAGATCTTTCTGTAGAGTCTCTCTGTGATCAAGCAGTTCTTAGTTACCCATAGTTAGTTTGATGTTGTCTGCAAACTTAGTGAGGGTGCATCAGATCTCCTCTTCCAGTTCATTGGTAAAGATGTTCAAGAGAACAGATCTCAATACTGAGCACTGAGATAGTGATCAGACACCAGCTATATTGGACTCCATTCTGCCACTCTTTGGAGCTGGCAAAATAGACAGTGGAGATTATGTCTATCCAAATCATGAGAAACCTGGAGAATGTTACTTGAAACAGTAACTAAAATTTTACTAAAGTCCAACTGGCAATATTACGTTTGCAGCAGGCAATTTGAGTCAGAAAGACATCACTTTTCAGTTCCTTAATCTGTTTGTCTGTAAGAGTCCTAACATTTTGAAATCAGCCCTGTTCCAGCAAAGAAACACCAAAACAGGTGAAGCTCTATTCCGTAGTAGACTGGTTTCTTTCTTTTCTTTTTGGGAAATAATTGACAAACTCCTCTTAAAGCAAATTTTGTGGCCATGAGTGCGTATCTTTAGAAATTAAGTTCTTTCATCTGCATCTTTCCAAATTAATATAATTTTCATTAATTGTTTTAAGAAAAACAGTAATTTTGTTTCTGTTTACCACTAAGAAGGTAAGATTTCACAGACATTTTCATTTTTAAAAAAGAAAAAACAAACCAGGGAATGTTCTGCAAACCACTAAACCTTTAAGTTGACATCTTGATTGCAATGTCATTCAACTGCTTTCCTTATAGGCAGAATATGGTTGTAGTATTTCAAAGTGTCTGTAAAAAATAATGAAAAAATTTTGAGTCTTGTTATTAAATACAAGATAATTAATATTGTTGTTCATAAGATCTTTGGGAAATGCATCTAAAAATTTTGGAGTATTGTGTAATTATGCTGATTTCTGCAGCAAGGACTAAATAATTTTATGGTTCTGCTATGCGTGTATTTTGCTATGTAGATTATTAGTATAATGCAAATATTGACCTACTTGGTTTTCTGTTTCAACTGAACAGTTGGAAATGTAATTGTCTTAGGTTAAATACAAAGAAATACTTTAGTTCTTCTTCTGTGTTTTGGATTTATTTTTTTTTTTAAAGAAGTCTATTCAGTTCAAAAACCAGTTTATGCTGTTTTAATGTTTCACACATTAGGAGCTATTTCAAAATAAATCTACAGTTTGAAAAGCAGATTTAATTACAAATGTAAAGCACAATGTTCTACAGAAGGGGTCAGTCAATATTTAACAAAGACCATTTCATGAGAACTTTTTTCAAATGTATTAACAATTTGAAGTAGAAGATAACATTACTTAATCTTTCATTTCTATGCACAAGAATCACACTGTGATTACTTTGTGATAAAAGTCAATGAAACATTTAATTTTGTTCATGACTCTACCTCTACTCTTTTTTATGCAGTAGAGGTTAGTGACTGACTATATTTACTTTCTAATTTTCTACAGTTGCAGGGGACAAGTACTGGTTTTGAAGCATTTTACATTTGAAATAAGTTCTATTTCCTTAATATTTTCCCATGTTCTGTCATTTTACTTAAACTGTTAGTTTATGAGTTCTTGTTGAGTTCTCAGGTATTTAAATCTGAGCATTTTCATATATCAGTTTGTCATAAAGCAGCACTGACAAATACTATCTGTTAGTTTAGTAAGTCGTTATAGAATGGGAAAATTTTTGAATGATCATACCATTTTTCTCATGGCTGCATTTTCTACAATGTTTTAATAAGCATCCTCTAGCTACATAAATATCCCTCTTCTACATAAATCAGCCAAATTCAGAGTCCTGGTCAGAAACATCTTCTCTTGTGCTTAAAAATTTGTCCCAGAGAAACTAATGACTCAATAAATTGCTGGCTTCAATAGGTAACTCACCCATTTGACTTCTGTATATTCTTTCATCAGACCCATCATAATGAAAATTTCTAACTAGTGAACACCATGAGTATTCAGTGGAAGTTTCAGTGTGCTCTTACAAGGAAATTGAAAATTGTCTGTACAGTAACGCTGAGAGAATTGTTTGCTACAGTCATTTGAACTTCCTGACCGAATTCTTGAGAGGAACAAAAGGACAGTAAAAAGTCAATAGATGTGTGGAAAAATTGTGAGCTAATACTGAATGAGATCTTGGTTGGGTTTTTTTGAAGAGCACTTTGCTCAAAGCAATCCAAGGAATTAACAATTTTTATTTATCTAGTAACACCAAGGAATGAAGTAGAACTTAAATTAGTTTTTCCTGAGGATCACATAATAGAAATTTGCTCTCTAGTCAGCAATGAATTGAAGAAAATCTATAGCTCACAAAGACCGCACTAACAAGTAATATAAGAAAACAATTCCACTCACTGCTGTATTATCCTCACTGATGTTTCTGGATCAACATGATTTTTCTGGGACAAATGAACTAACACATTACATTTCATAACCCATAGTTATGTGAGATGCAGAACCAACCCTTTTGAAAAGACTATACCATTATACAACTGTTCTGTTTTGTTCTGATTCTGAGAATTCAATTTTATTTTTTTTAATTTGCCAGATTTTTATTTTGAAATCACAGAATCACAAAATCACAGAACATTAAGGATTGGAAGGGACCTCGAAAGGACATCTAGTCCAATCCACCTGCCACAGCAGGACCATCCAGACCAAGATGCACAAGGACATGGCCAGACAAGTTTTAAACATCTCCACAGAAGGAGACTCCACAGGGTCCTTGGGCAGCCCGTTCCAGTGCTCTGCCACCCTCACTGTGAAGAAGTTCCTTCTCATATTTATGTGGAACCTTCTATGTTCCAGCTTACACGCGTTGCCCCTCATCCTACCACTAGATAACACTAAGAGCCTAGGTCAATCCTCCTGACACCCACCCTTCACATATTTATAAACATGAATGAAGTGAACTCTCAGTCTCTTTTTTCCAAGCTAAAGAGACCCAGTTCCCTCAGCCTTTCCTCATAAAGGAGGTGTTCTTCTTCATCATCTTTGTGGCTGGACTCTCTCAAGCAGGTCTGTGTCCTTCTTGAACTGAGGGGCCCAGAACTGAACACAATATTCCAGATATGGTCTCACAAGTGCAGAGAGAGGATGATGCCTAGAGACAGCATCAAGGATAAAGTATTCCATCACCTTTCTTGGCTTGGAGGTGAGGCTTATATGAGACCAGTTTATAGTTTCTTTGGTCCTCCTTCTTACCCTTTTTGAATATTGGAGTGACATTTGCTATCCTCCAGTCCCTAGGTATCTCTCCTGTTCCCCATAACTTAGCAAAGATGATGGAGAGTGGCCTATCAATGACTTTTGCCATCTCCCTTAGCACTTGCAGCTGCATCCCATCTGGACCCATGGATTTATTTGCACAAAGCTGTGACAGATAAACGCAGTACACGGTATTTCTTTTTGCAACTTCTCTAACAAAGCAAAGCAAGCCTCTTTTATTAGCTCGTTCATGTTTTTACACATGTGTCTTTTGTTTATTGGACAAGACCCCGTTCACGCATACAATTCTTTCTATATTATTCAGTATTGGCAAGGCCAATTAGCAAGCAAGCAGAGTTTACATACTTTGCAATCCCTCTCCAACTGCCTACGCCCAGGTGCCTCATTTCTTGTCACTCTGTTATCTTGTTTCCATAGCACTTGATTCTTCTTCAGCAGCTAGCGGCATTCCTTAGCTGTGATGTCTAGGCCTGGAATAGCGTTTGTTGTTTCATGGTGCCACAGCTTTATGTCCATCCAGTTTTCTCAGCTTATCCCTAACCCCAGTCCTCACCAACCAGAGCCAACTCGACTCTTGTCTCAACTTCTTTGAGCCTCAGCAGTCTGGGGCTTGACATCAGGACAGCCCCCAGAAGTATAGACAGAGTCAAAGAAGTTGTTCAGTATCTCTACTTTCTCTGTATCCTCTGTCTTCAGGGAACCCACCTCATTCAGCAGGGGACCTACATTGCCTCTCTTTGTAGCTTTACCTGCAGTGTATTTGAAGAAACCCTTTCTGTTGCCCTTGACCTCTTCTGCAACATTTAATCCCAATGAGGTCTTGGCTTTCCTAATTGCATCCCTATATCCTCTGACTAGAGCCTTATAACCACCCCAAGTGGCCATCCCATCCTTTCATCACCTATAGACTTTCTTCTTTCCCTGAGTTTGCCCAGCAGCAACCTGTGTAACCACGCAGATCTTCTGTCTCCCTTTCTTGACTCCCTACATGTTGGAATGCTTCAGGGCACCCACTTCATTCAGTAGGGGGGCTACATTACCTCTAGTTTTAATTTTACCTGCAATGTATTTGAAGAACTTTTTGTTGCTTTCTTAAGTGCCTCCAGGGATGGGGTCTCCACCACATCCCTGGGCAGTCCATTCCAATGTCTGATAATCCTTTCCATGAGGAAGTGCTTCCTAACATTCAACTTAAATCTGCCTTGGTGCAGCTTCAGTCTATGCTCTCGTGTCCTATCGCTAGTTGCCTGAGAGAAGACCCTGACTCCCACCTGTCTACAACTTAGAATCATAGAATCATAGAATCATTAGGGATTGGAAGGCACCTTGCCAATCCCCCTACCACAGCAGGACCACCCAGACCAAGTCACACAGGACACATCCATACTGTTTTCTAGAAGTTCTAAGCACCTACAACACAGGTTTTATAGAATCATAGAATCAGTTAGGGCTGGAAGGGACCACAGGATCATCCAGTTCCAACCCCCCCTACCATGGGCAGGGACACTCCACCCTAGATCACGCTGGCCAGAGCCTCATCCAGCCTGGCCTTAAACACCTCCAGGGATGGGGCCTTAACCACCTCCCCGGGCAACCCGCTCCAGGCTCTCACCACTCTCACAGTGGGTGAAGAACTTCCTCCTCACATCCACTCTAAATCTACCCAGGTCCAGCTTTGCTCCATTCTCCCTAGTCCTGTCGCTACCTGATATTCTAAAAAGTCCCTCCCCAGCTTTTTTGTAGGCTCCCTTCAGATACTGGAAGATCACAAGAAGGTCACCTCTGAGCCTCCTCTTGTCCATACTGAACAGCCCCAACTCCCTCAGTCTGTCCTCATAGGAGACATGCTCCAGTCCACTGATCATCCTCGTAGCCCTCCTCTGGACATGCTCCAGCATGTCCACATCCTTCTTGGAAGAAGGGCTCCAGAACTGGATGCAGTACTCCAGGTGGGGTCTAACCAGAGTGGAGTAGATGGGGAGAATCACCTCCCTCAACCCGCTGGCCACAGTTCTCCTGATGCAACCCAGGATCTGGTTTGCCCTCTGAGCGCAAGTGCACACTGCTGGCTCATGTTGAGCTTCTCACTCACAAGCGCTCCCAAGTCCCTCTCCTCATGGCTACTCTCCAGCCAGTCACTGCCCAGCCTGTATTTGTGCTTAGGATTCCCTCGACCTAGATGCAGGACCTTACACCTGGTCATGTTGAACTTCATGAGGTTGGCTTGTGCCCACCTCTCCAGCGTGTCCAAGTCCCTCTGGATGGCATCCCTGCACCATACAGCTTGGTGTCAGCAAACTTGCTGAGGGTGCACTCAATGCCTCTGTCCATGTCACAGACAAAGATGTTGAACAAGACTGGTCCCAGGACTGATCCCTGAGGGACTGTGCTTGTCACTGGCTTCCACTTGGACATGGACCCATTGACAGGCACTCTTTGGGTGAGGCCATCAAGTCAGTTCTTTACCCATGTAGTGGTCCACCCATCAAACCCATGTTCCACCAGCTTGGAGACCAGAATGTGGTGTGGGACAGTATCAGAGGCCTCACCAGTGCTGAGTACAGGGGGAGAATTATGTCCCTAGTTCTGCTGGCTGTACTACTGATACAAGCCAGGATGTCATTGGCCTTTCATGCCACATGTGCATACTGCTGGCTCATGTTCAACCAGTTGTCAACAAGTACTGCCACGGTTCTCTCCAGTCACACATCCCCTAGCCTGTAGTGCTGCAGGGGGTTATTGTGGCCAAATAAACCTGCACTTGGCAGTGATAAACCTTATCCTACTGGCCTCTGCCCATTGACTCAGCCTGTCTCTTTACAGCATCTTCCGCCTCTCCAGCAGATCACCAGTCCTCCCCAACTTGGTGTCATCTACGTAGACTCGATCCCCTCATCTAGGTCATCAATAAAAATATTGAATGGAACTGGACCCACTACTGATCCCTGAAGCACACTTCTGAGAGTAAACTAGATGCAGCATCAATCAAAACCACTCTCTGTGATCAGTCATCCAGCCAATTTTTAACCTAGCCCGGGGTGTACCCATCTAAGCCTTGGGCTGCCAGCTTTTCCAGGAGGGTGCTGTGGGAGACTGTGTTGAAGGCTTTGCTGAAGTCTGGTAAACCACATCTACTTGGTAGGTTACCCAGTCATAGACTGATATCAGATTGTTTACGTAGGAACTTCCTTTCCTAAACTCATGTTGGCTGTGCCTGATCCCCTGGTTGCCTTTTACATGCTGCTTGATGGCATTCAGGTTAATCTGGTCCACAACATTATCAGGCACTGGAGTTGGGCTGACAAGCCTATATTTTCCCATATCCTTCTTCCAGATGGACACTATATTTATCAACCTCCAATCATCTGGGACTTCCCCAGTTATCCAGGACCAGTGATAAATGATGGAGAGTGTCTTAGCTAGTTGACCCACTCAAGACTTCATCACCATCCCTGATTGTGTTCAAAAAACTGTGTACATCTGGCACTTGGAAACGAGGTTTAATGGGTATGGTGGAGTAAATCTGATGATCTTGGAGGTCTCTTCTAGCTTTAATGATTCTATGACTATATGATTACATGATTCTGTGATGCCTCTTGTAATAGCTGTTCTGGTCTCTTTGGCCATTATGGAGTCGTGATGTGTCCTGTTAAATGTGTAATGCATTACATTTCCTGCTGTATGGGTCTGTTGCAGAGTGATAAATGTATCTTTTCCAAGTCTCATAGCTGAGAGCACAGTACAATATCTGTCTATCTCTGCATATCCATATGAGGGTAAGCACACATACATATATATCTGTACCTGAATGCTCCTGTGTAAGATCTGCCAAAGAAGATACCATACGAGTGTGGGAATCTTCTCTATGTGTTTGCAGTCCGCACTGTGAAGAAAAAAGTCCCCCTGGCTATGATCTTGTTAAAGATTTTTCAATGGCATGTCCTTAATTGTTTACTGCTGAGATTGGGAATTGCCTGGACCCTCTTCTGAAAAGAGTTCTATGAAGTACACTCCCAATTACCTTTTATGACGTTGATTTAAAGTTCATTTCAGGAGAATTGTGTGCTTTTAGAAGTTTTCTTTGGTGGAGCTCTGCGCACTTGGATTTGACGTGCATTTTAATGAGGTAGTTTTACTTCTTAGGCTGTATTCCAAGTGGGCAGAGGTATACAGTCTGTATTCAGATTAATGCAGTGGGGGTACAGATTTTTACCCTACATATAACTCCTAAAACTCTTCTAACACTATGTCGTAAATCTGTGGAAAATAACCAAGTTTTATATTTTTAACACAATTCCTCTTTGTTTAAAGGGTCAAGAGAGATAAATATCTATGCCTATTTCTCAAATTTCTCCTCTAAAACCACCATTTCTTTTTTAAATATTAATTTTACTTCAGTGCTCAAATTCCTTGTAGTTTTTTCTGATTTTCTAGATGCTGTACTTGCTTCATCTACTTTCAGAACATTAAGCAACAGCTTATTAAGTGATTTTCCTTATCTGTTCTTATTTTAGTGTGACCTTGCAAAGGTGGGTCTAGTTGCACGCAACACTTTCCTAAAATTTGGATTACAATGCTCATACTTCTTTGCTTGTGAATATGTATATGCAAGGTTATGGACTAAGCAAGCTGTATGAAGAAGGGATAAAAGGCAAAAATCACTGGGAATACTAAGAGAATAAGGACAAAATTTGTGGGGCAGACAAAATTAAGAGCCTAAGAAAATAACTAATACATCAGTATCACGGAATAACATTTTTATGATAACTAAAAAAAAAATAATAAAAAACTGCAGCAGTGTAGGCTAAAAAGGAAAATGTTCATTTTTAGGTATGTAGAGTGTGCTTATGATACTTAATCCTTTACTCAATTTATTATATATATTCAAATAGCCATTACGTTTGTAGTCCAAATGCAAAGGCTAATCAAAGAGGCTACCAGTCCTTCAGCCTCCCTTCCCCAACCAATACTGGAACAACATGGATTTATGTTACAATCAGTCCTCTAAGAGATTATTAGGCACTCCATGAGCTACAGAGAAACACAGACACCTTTGGGAAATGATAGGTGATCTGTAGAGGATACTCACAGGCACTTTGATTTCTTATGTATATTTTTTTTAAAAGAATCTTGTTTTGTTAAACTTTGATTTTTTTGTTATAATATCAAGGTTAAAGGAAAACACTAAGAAAACTAAATGCTTTTCAGCTACAATAAGATGTTTATTTCCTCTGATTCATCTGTTCATTGAAATGGCAACCTCTGTAATTTTCATAGCCTCTAGTCATTATCGATCTAAGTTATAACATGAAAAGAAACAAATAAGCCCACAATTATACATCTTTCTCAGATGGTGGAAGACACTGTTATTCTCAACACTTGTTTTATTCTCAGGGATACCTGCTAGACAAATTATTCTGTCTTTCAGTTCTCATATTAATTATTAAAGCTCCAGAAACATTTAGATAAAGCACACAAAACCTGATCTAAACCTCACAAGGAGTGTTTAAGACATATAAAATTTATGCTTTGAGTCTATTAAGTATCTTTATTTTTAATTCTTACAGTATGTCTTCTGTGATGATTATTAAATGTTGCAGTGTTTCTTACTTTATAAATTTCAATCTGTCCTGATCTGTATTTTTTTTAAAAGTAGTCCTTACAGTATGTCATTTAAATTGTTCTAACAGTCTCATCCATAAGAGGTTTTTAGAAGGAAATTGTTCAGTGATTTGCCAGCCTTAATTGTATTTTCAGAGAATGAAAAGGAGACAGGAAAAAATGCTGAGGCATCAGTCAATACATCTGAACTCCTTCTTATTTGTGTATATTTTTGACACAAATTAGTTGATATGATGTGTAAAATCCTGGTGTTTTTTGTTTTGACTTAGAATAAAACTTGGAGAAGCTGGTTTTTAGTGCTAAGCTGTGTACACTATCTAAACCTGCTTTCAGGAGGCATTAGTATGCCTGTCAAATACATATTTTTCCACAAGTATTGAGAATAATGAGGTAGAATTATTACTCATGCTGTGTATGCCTGCATTGACAGCACTTTATTAACTACAAACATGAATAACATTATGAGCTAGTCAGTTTTCAGACACAGGTTTGCAAACATTATTTTCTAAATTTCAGATGAAAGGACATAATTTTGCATTTAACTAGTCAGGGTCAGCACAAGGTGAGCTTGGCTGCTGGAACAAAACCAGATTTCAACATTATTTTGGTGTAATCTTTCTGCATTATGAGAACAAAAGTGCTGATTAAAATCACTGTAAAACAGCACTATTTAAACAATATTTTTTGTGGTAATAGCAAAAGATCAGCTTTTCCTTTAGAGAAGCTGTGAGAAAAGTCAGCTCCCACATCAGTTAAAATGTTTTGATATATTTTGGTGAGCCGAATCCAAGCTCACACATTATTATGATTCAGTACCATTTTCTATCTAATTTCATAAAAATTCCTGAATGGTAGACAGGTGTCAAAACCGAAGAAGCAAGTCAAAGTTACAACTAGAAGTAACATGGTCCATTCATCATTCATAGCAATCATCTCACAGAGGCAAGTAGACAATGCAAAGACATTTAATGACATCTTAGCCCATGTCTTTGACACTGATGATGGAACCCTTGGAAAATTGAAAAACCATTATTTGTGTTTTTGATAAACTCACAGCTAACTCTGAACTTCAGTGTTATAGCTCCTTGACGTTTGCTCTTTGGATACTTATAAGCATTTATAAGACCTCCCCTTAGTGTTCTCTTCAGTATAAACACAGCCAGCTCTCTCAGTCTCTCCTCATAACAAAGATGCTTCAGCCCCCTGATCATCTTCGTGGCTCTGGGCTAGAATTTCCAGTAGCTCTTTGTCCCTTTAGAACTTGGGAGCCTGGAGCTGGACACAGTATTCCAGATGTGGCAGAGTACGTGGAGAGAAGAACCTCTTTCAATCTACTGGCCACACTCTTCTTAATATGTGCCAACAGATGATTTGCCTTATTGGCCACAAGAGCAATTGATGGTTCATGGTCAGCAAGTTGTCCACCAGCACACCGCAGCTCCTCTTCCTCAGACCTGTCATCCAGGAGGGTAGTCTGATGTGTAGGTCTTTTCCTTTCCAGATGCAGCACTTTACACCTGCCCTTGTTCAACTCATTAAATTTCTCTCTGGCCAGCTTTACAGCCCATCCAGGTCACCTGGGACAGCAGCACAGTCTTCTTGTGAATCAACCACCCCTCTGAGCTGTGTATCATTAGCAAACTTGCTGAGGGTACACTCTATCCTCTCATTCAGGTCATAAATGGATATATTGAATATGACTAGTCTCAGTACTGACCCCTGAGGAACACTACTAGACTCAGGCCTCCAAATTAACTCTGTCCCACTAGTCTCTGAGTTCTGTCCTTTAACCTGTTCTGAATCCACCTTACTACTCATTTACCCTTCTTAAGTTTGACTGTGGGGATATCACGAAAGATTGTGACAAAAGGTTTGCTAAAGTCAAGGTAGACCATATCTACTGCCCTCCACTCATGTATTCATTGTGTTACGTGTTCATAAAAGGTTATCACATGACTCAACAAGGACTTCCCCTTGATGAATCCACACTGACTACTCCTAATAATCCTCCTTTCCTTGAAGTACTTTGGGATGCCTCTAAGAACATGATATTCTATCCCCTATCCAGGCATGGAGGTGAGGCTAACCAGTCTGTAGTTACCTTTCTCTTTCTGAAAGCTAGAATGACATTGGTTTTATTCCAGTCCTCAAACACCTCTCCTGTTCTCCAGGATTTGTCAAAGATGATAGAGATTGGCCTAGCAAAGACTTCCACCAGCTTCCTCAGCACTCATAGGTGCATCCCTTCAAGGCCCATGAACTTGTGGTTGTTCAGGTTACTATGTTGTTCTTTAAACCAGTCAACTTCAACTTAAGAAACATCTTCCATTCTCCTGACTCCTTTGTGGTCCCAAAAGATTGGGACTCATTAGAATTGGTCTTAGCAGTAAATACAGAAGCAAAGAAGCCATTAAATGTCTCCGCAGTCTTTGCATCCTCCATAATGAGGGCACTCCTTCATTCAGCAGTGGGCCCATATTTCCTCTAGTTTTCCCCTTCTCTATTACATATATGAAGAATGCCTTCTTGTTATCCTTGACTGCTCTTATTAGATTTAATTCTAAGGAGGATTGTCTATGATGCTATGAGTTTTTACAATCTGATCAATAAACTTTGTTTTCATAAGGCTTTATTTCTATAAACAAAATATAGTATTATAGATTCCTTAAAGTTAGAAGAGACCTCCATTAAGTCCAAACACCAACTCAGTTTCATCATGCCCACTAAGCCATGTTTCCAAGTGCCACATCCACATGCTTTTTTTAAATACCTCCAGGGATGGTGCATCCACAACTTCCCTGTGTTGGAGAGCACAGCACAAACATGAAAAAGACTGAGAGAAGAGCAATGGCCAGGTCAGACTGCTGATAACCATCCCACATTAGATATTTACCTGGAAGCAGAGGCTTACAGATCAAATGTCATACATGCAGGAATGGAGCAGTCTGCAGCTTCTTCTGAGAAGGAGCAATTAAGAAACAATATTCATCTGAAAGCTCATCAAGAAACCAAGATCGCAATTCAGACTGGGTTTGTGCTGTGTCACTAACGTCCGCTGTTGCTGCCTCTTGATTGAAGTCCTTCTACACACGTAAATCTCAGTCTTTTTGAAGACTGGGCAGAGAGGGAAAACATGAACCTAACACCAAAACAAACACTAAGGGCATCAACTGGTAGTCTCCATCCTCTCAGACCCTAGAACTCAGTTGGTAAGAACTCCAGTTCTCTCAGCTGCTCCTCATAAGACCTGTCCTCCAAGCCCCTTCTCTGCACTTTGTTGCCCTTCTTTGAACATGCTCCAGCCTCTTAATGTCCTTCCTGTGTAGGTATGCCCAAAATTGAATAGAATATTCCAGGTGAAGCATCACTGGTAGTGTATACAAGGGGTTATCACTTGTCTATTCCTGCTGGCCGCACTATTTCTGATGCAGGCCACTTGTCCTTGTTAAACTTCAAAACAACTAACCTAATCCCATTGGTCCAGCCTGTCCAGGTCCCTCTATCAAGCTGATTAACACACCTGCACAATTTAGTGTCATCTGCAAATTTGCTGAGGATGCACTCAATCTCATCACATAGATCATTGATAAAGACATCAATAAAGAGTTAAACTCTATAAGATCTTATTTATAATATTGTACTAAGTAATTAAAAACAATAATATACAATATAATATTGTCCTAACTGTAGGTGTATTTTCATATCTGCATAGACATTAAACATATCATGCCTCTTTCACAGACAAAGTGACTTAATTGGCAGTAGGTGTAAACTATTAATCAGTGAACTTCCCTGTTTGCCTTTCAGTTACCCGCTATCACCTTTCAAATATATAACATCAGGATGTTTGAAAGACAATTCTTGTAAGGATTTACTATCTATTAATTTTTATATATTGCAATTTACTCAGCTGTTTACAGAGGTGATACTGTACAGAAAAAGTACAACCTCCTTCTTTAGTAAGTAGGGTATTTTTGTGGACTAGAAAGCAAAGATCAAGCCATCTCTTCATTCTTCTGCCTACAGAATTAAAATTAATCATAGAATCATAGAATCATAGAATCATAACAGATTGGAAGGGACCACAAAAGATCATCTAGTCAAATCTGCCTGCAACAGCAGGATCACCTAGACCAAGTCACACAGGTACTCATCCAGGCGGGTCTTGAATATCTCCAGTGAAGGAGACTCCACAACCACCCTGGGCAGCCT
>JAOXOE010064203.1:0-31155 GCA_028565055.1 Phoeniculus purpureus
GGAAGGGACCTCGAAAGATCATCTAGTCCAATCCCCCTGCCACAGCAGGATCACCTAGACAAAGTCACACAGGAACATGTCCATCAACACCATTAAAAATATGCAGACAACCAGGTGATAATAATCCCTACACTGGGTAAGTAAAGAGCACAGATGGATCACAAATGCCTGGAGAACTTTCCTGTGAACATCACATCCCTCTGAGATAAGACAAAAAGAAACTTTTATTAATAAGGTTTACTTAAACACTCAACCTAAATCCTCTAGGAATCACCTGGAAAGACCAAATGCATTAGCAGAGTTTTAACATGTGAAGATGTTACACACCAGGACAAAAGAATGATTAGGAGAAAAGTAATCCCACGTGCAATGGGGTGTAGCTGCAAGATTAGCAGTTCACTGGAACAACCACTATGTACATTTTTAGGACCACTGTGTGTGGGCAATGTTTCATACATTCCAGGCACTCATATTTGACATTATAAGTCTAATAATCCCTTAGTTTAAACAGACCTTTAGGGTTGTTGATTTTATTTCATTGAACTAAGCATTGCACGTCCACATTCTTTCCATACAGTGACTCCACAAGCACCACAAATAACCTCTACCAACTAGCCAGCTAATGCTAATGGCTATGAAAAATCATGTGACTCTGAAAGCCCTTTAAAAATTTCACATCCTTCTACATTTTCACAGGTTCTTTCAGCAACTGCCAGATTTGAAATCTTGTGATTTTGTGTACCATATTTGTAAACCAGGCAGGCGACTCAAAGTTCAAAGGTTAAAAGCAGAAGGAATGTTAATGTGCAAAGCTATTAATGGAAAGCGTTAAAATATGACACAACAGCTTAAAAACCTTATTCAAATATTCCCAAGATGACATTTGTAAACCCACATCCATCTGCTTAGAAGCTAAACTGTGGGAAGGGGTAGAGACCCCAATATAGGGTTGATTTGTTTTTCTCTTTTACCCTCCCCTCCACTTCCTGCTCATATTTTTTGTACATTTGTTTTCAAAGCAGAAAAAGCCAAAAAGAAGACAAAATGACAGGAAGCCTGGATAAGTTTAACTTGTCAGAAGATGAATAGGATTTAATATATCCTTGACTCCTAAAAAAAGAAAACACACACAAAAATGCCAGGCAACCAGAAAGAGGTGAACCCCCGGACTAGCTCCCAATCACACAAACTCCCAAGGTAAATTTGACACTGGTAGATTGCACCATCAAAAATCTTAAATCTCAACAGGTATTTCTTTTTTTATCTCATATTATAGAAAGGAAAAGCTACTTGCATGAAAGCCCGATTAAAAAATATCTAAGAATATGATTTAGCTCACTAACCCTAAGATTTCAGTCCACTGGAATAAAAAACAGGAGTACCAAAAAGCCTACACACAAATTAAGAAAACTTCGCTATAGAATAAAACATTGAGTTTTTCCTAATTTTCAAAATTTTCTATAATATGTCTATTTTTGCCAATGATTTGTCAGCTATTCAACACTAATCAGACCCCATATGTGCTACTGATTAAAAGAAGATTCTCTTACTTACAACATTGTTGTTTGCCTCTATCGATTTTAAAAATAGAAGCCTTTCCCGTTCTAAGGCAATCTCAACAAAAAAAAGCTTTTCAAGCCAAACTATTTGGAATTGGTTAATCTATAAATAACAGAAATACACCTGCCTTGTCAAATACACAGACTTCCCCTTCAATAAATTTCATGAAGTGGAGGGACGCAATGCAAACGGCTGCTCCGAGTGCCCCCTGCTGCCTCATGTACAGGTTTTTAAAGTGTAATATACAGGAAGATTTGCCACCCAGAAATTTACTCTAAAAGCAAGTATGTGGTTTTGAAAACCATATCATTAACTTTGATAAATACTTCTGTAGAGCCTGACTGCAACAGATAATTAAAAATACCCCTTTTCAAAACATTATTAAGCTGCTTCTGAATTTTCTACTACTGCATATGGAGCCTTTGAGAATCAAAAGGTTTTTTAGGAAATTCACATAAAAGTTAGCATGAAAACTACTACTTTCTAAGTAAACAGTGTATATCTTCTAAGACTTGCAACTGCTTCTTTCCCTTTTCAATTTAAAAAAGGAAAGTTAGTTTTGCTGCTACACTTCTAGCATTAGAGACAATTACATTCTGAGACATGTAGACATAAAGAATAAGACTACAATGTCAGAATTCAATGATACAGCCAGGACCTTTACTTACAAATTAAGTGTTTTCTGTAGAAGAATTTTAAAGCCTCCACACCTCACAGATTTTGTATTCTATAAATACTTTTAATTTGTTTTCAGCTATTTAATAACTCATACCATCTGGATTCTGGTTTACTGGATAAAAATCCAGCTGGGAAAAAACAAATCACTTTAGCTGCACACCTTAAAAAAAAAAATAAACAAAACAGAAAACACTAAGAGTTGGGAGGGAATTTGTAACTATGACATTCTTGCTTTACGGAAACACATGTGCAAGTATAGTGAAAATAAAGTGAAAGATTTTTTAAAAACTGAATTAGAGAAATATCTGTATCTCTACAATACTTACTCCACATTTTAAAAACAATACCAAGCTAAAGAGAGACTTAAAACATATTGATTAAAATGGTGTAGTCTTAATTTCATAGAGAGTTTACATAGAAAGTCAAATGAACTTCAATTCTCTAAAACCTTACTGAAACCTTAGAAGCATTACTTACATTATTTCACTGCTAAGCATTATTTACCATATTTCACTGCTCAGACATTTGAAATTTCTTAGCTTGGAAGACTCCTCATTAAACCATATTCCTACTTTCAGTTCGCTTTAGACAAACAAAACTTTATACTTACAGACAATTGACTATCAGTAAAAGTTTTCTCCATGTATAAACGGTTTAATAGTTCATTGTTAAGGAGCAGTCCCTTCAACTTATTATTACGCGCTTTCTCAACACATATTTACTTCTTCTTCCAGAGTCCAGCAAAAAAATGAGGCTTCTCTGTCTGTTGCCCTATCAACACCTCTCGCATTCTCCTCCCTCCCCAGCACATTCCCCGCCCTCAGTACTGGTTCTGTATCTTGTCATCAAAAGGAACAAGCAGCTTTTAAAATGGTGTTTAGGCAGGTCCTGGTACCAATAAAGCTTCTGTAAAGACAACAGCATGCTGCTGAGGAATCTGCTAATGTAAAATGCATTTGGAAAGGGCCTACAGGACTCTCTCTTAAATGATTGCCCAAACTTGTTTAAGCATTGAGTCAACATCATTTTCTCCTTCAAAGTTTTCTCTTTTTTTAATACATTCCCTTCTGATGAGTACACTATCTGAATGAATGAACTATGTCAACAAACCCTATTAACAGGATTTAATCTAAAATTACCTTTTTGAAAAAATATTGTTAAAACTTGTAAGACTTAAGGTAATTTTATTTCAGTTTCTGGCGTGTAGATGCATGTCTCAGTATGATTACAATCACAGGGATGCATATTATGCAATCTATCTCATCCTACCAAAACGCTCTGTGCTTTTTTGAGTAAGCAGGGCACTGGCATTTACAAGGATCGCGTTCCAAGCGCAACATGATTCTCGTAATTTTCAAAACCACACCTACTCTCCAGGCAGACCAGCAATATCTGTGTATTTTCACAAAGAAATGCACACACTTTCTGCCTAAGAAATAATGCTCACATACCATTTGCAGTTCCTCAGTCCAGAGGAAAGTAGAGGAAGGATTTTAGTGTATTTGGTTTTAAGTATTAGAAGAACATATTAAATCCTTTGATGATTTAATATTAAATAAAAAGACATAGCTCATCTAGGGGAGGCTCCACAGGTGACTTTTTTCCCCACTGGACTGATAAATCCATTAGGTAGTAACTTCTAATCAAAATCACAGCAGATTAAGCATGCAGCAGGGTTAGAAAGAATTCAGATAGCTACAGTGCTATCATTTGTGCCATATGTATTCTGTGATTACACTTTAGAAATACCCTTTCAGATCATTTAATAAGGTCTTAATTCATTCCCCAATATCAATGTGGTCTCCTTACCCCCCTTGGCATGTGACACGGCAAAGACACCTGGTAACAGGAAGAACAGCCAACGCAGGGCAGGAACAGAGAGGCATGAAACCAGTTCCTCGTTCCCACCAAGGAGCTGCACAGGCAATCTGTTCTGCAGCAGAAGCCCTAACCAAGAGAGCTGCAGTGCCCTCTCTCTCACACATCTGTAGCATAAACAGTAAATGCTCCCGGAGCCCACGGCAGTTGCACATAGGAGATACTATGGTGGGCGAGCCCTATACTTCAGCAACAAACAAGTTTACATCACGCAAAAGGTAACACGGTCTCCTGTGACAAGAGTACAATCCATAATCCCACAGTGAACCCAGTGTTATGATTCCTGTAGTGGCAATACGTGGATGCCTGCCAATGAGTAGCACAGGGGACATTTCCCTGATTACATTCTCCCAGACTCAAGGTATTTTTAGTCCTGGACACTTCCTGAACCTGGTGTAGCTTGTCTCCTTAATAATCCCCAGTGGCTCTTATTTTCCAAATACTTGTCCACTTTCCCCCCAGGACATGCAAATTTCTTGCATCCACAGCACTGTGTGGTGAGGCATTCCACCGACAGACTCACCTCCTGCATGAACAATCGTGTTCTTCTGTTTGTTTTGCTCCTGGCTCCAGCTATCTTTAATTATTGATACTGACTCCATCTCCTGAAGGAGACTGTGAGTAGTTAGTCCCAACCACTTCTTCTATGCCACTCATGAATTTATATTCTTTCCTTCACCTTTCTGAACCTGTACTACTTCTACTATCAAAACACTTCTGAAATAAAGAGACCAGGCAGGGGCAAATCACAGACGTAGAAAGTGCAATCGTCACGCAGGTTTTTCCTCCATTTCTTCTCTGATAATTCATAATGTAGAATTTTGCTTCATTGCTACTCTACTAAACTGGTGTTTTCATCCAACTGGTCCCTTATAACTCAAAGGCCACGTTCCTGAAGAAACAGTCAGCTCAGAGACATATAAATCATTTGATATATGAAGCTAGGACTATTTTGCCTCATTTGCACGGCTTTGCATTTATCTGCATACATTTTCACCTGCCATTTTATTGTCCTGTCATTCTGTCTTGTGAAAGCAGCCTGCTGTCTTCTTCAGAGACTGGTCTTTTCCTTATTACCTTGAGTAACTTCATCTCACTACTCACCTTCTTGGGAGGAGCTTTAAAAGATTATTTTGAATCAACAAATACAACATTAAGAAACTGAAGCAAGGGCCAGCCTTAAGCAGGAAGTATTTCTGGAATTCAGTAATAGCTCCTACTGCAGTAAGCTTCTATTCTGCCTTACTATTATGTGCCTCATGAAATAGACCTGCAAGAGCAAACCGTTTCAAAGACAGTAAGCCAAGTTTTAAAAAAATTATCAAAGATTTGAAGAAAGGCTGCCCTGAGAGGTTGCCCAGCTACCAAGAGTCCCAGTTCTGCAAGCACTGACTGTTTCATCACATCTCAAGGGAAACAGAACTAAAGGAAGACCCAAAGCCAAGAGCTGATAACTTTTAAGGCTGAACGATGGCTGAACTGCAGCTTTAGTTCATCCAGGCTGATCCTTGTAGTTCCACAAACATGACTGCACCAAAGATGTTGACAGCTTATGAATTCATCTGCGTCCATTTAATCGCACAGTTTAAAATCACAGTACTGGCTACTATCAAGAAGTAAAGGCTACTTGCCTGAGGATTTATGCAAAAATCTCTGAAAACACACACTGTGCCTCTGATTCTATGACAGAAACTGGCTTGTGTTGGAGAGCCAAGCCCAGAGGCAGTAAGGCTCTGGGTGGCGGGGTCATACAAGGTACAGATTGCTTCCTCAGGGAGACACTTCCCCATACTGTCTTTGCACATATGGGGACTGAATTCCCTACGGAATCCATCTGAGACAACATCGCTGGTTTCTCCTCAGGCATCAAAGTACAGGATGTACCTCACAAAGAAAGAAGAGATGAGAGCCAGCTCTCATCACATTCTCTAATTACTGCGCTTTCTACATGTGAATTTACATGGCAAATGTCTCCAGACTCTGAAATAAAATAATCCAAAATGACAGCCATAAACAGAAAAATTACCAAAATACAGTCATTTTACCAACTGCAGTAACAGAAAACAAATTCCATTATTCTCAGTTTCGGGTGTGGGGGGGAGAAATCACACAGTTTGACATTCTGGATTGTATCTAGAAATAAGTATCCCAAATTCACAATAAAGAGGTTACACTCTACTGTATTCATCTCTTGACCAGCCAACCTCTGCCAGATACTGTAAAAAGGATAAGAACTTTTCATGATAAAGTCTACAAACATAGACTTTATTAAAGAAGTTTTATATAAGCAAAAAAACTTACAAGAGCACGTATTTGTAATCTTTTAAAAACAATGGTACAGTATGAAATACCAGCAAAGGTTTATCATTAATGCTAACGCACAACCTGTGGAAAAAAATGTATGTTCTTTAGGGCGTAACACTGGACTTTAGGAACGCTAAAGTACTTGTTAAAATCATACATGCCGAAGTAAAAGCCTGGAGAAGATCCTCTAGAGTACACTGAAAAGAGTTTGAAATCCCTAATGAAGCAGTCTAGACAACAAAACATGAAAACATTATGCTCTTGGAAGTCCTTAAGGATAACAGACAGCATCTAGAATGAAATTATGGTAGCCTATAGACATGCTAACTCTATCTGTACATAAATAGCTCCATAAGCTATTGCGGAGTTCCAAAGGCAGCTGGTGCTCTCTGGCCACTACCATACCACCAAGCTGTCCCAGTCTCCTATGCATCAGGTTGGTTGCACCCAAACTCCCTGCTAGGCACAGCGATGCTAACACAGGACAAAGCCACATAAATGACAACAACGTGACAGAACGGATACTGAAATCCCCTGCCTGCCCCTGTTATCCTGGCACTGTTTCATTTACCAGCTATGCTGCACATCACATGAACTGCTCCAGCCAAAGCTCTGAACACAGCAGCAGAATACCTAACAGAAACCACTGGATGCTTCCAGAGCCTTAGTCATCAGTTCCATGGTCACAAATGCTACAGTAATTCAAGGTAAAGAAATCAGGGTTTAATGTCATGACTAACTTACACTACATAGAGCCTTGTATTACAGTTCAGCAAGAGGATTTGAGTTATTATCACAAGTGACTGTAAAAATCACTAAGCACGCTTCTTGCACTTTGCACCATTTTAAAAGCTGAGCTCTGGTGGCACAGTCCAAGAAACAGGACCTGTTATTCCCTGATGCTCCACCAAGCCACACCAGACAAGTTCTAGCAAAGGGAAAAGAAAGAAGAAGAACCCTGACTGCAGTCACTGATCTCTGAGGTTTCCAAAACAGCACTGTTAGGAGCTGGACTGTTTTAGCATTCGGACATCAGAATATGTGTATATGAGGCAGAAGTAGCTCTTTAAGAACTCTTATTACAAGGATGTGAAAAATACAAACTACCTTTTACATACATAAATGGAGATTTAATTCTTGCAAGCAGTTTTATCTCACAACTGGCCTTTTGTCCATCTTTATGAAAGTAGACAGCAAAACTGTTCCATCTAAGTTCCATCTTAGATAAAAATTAGGATAAAATACATGCAAACAATGCAATACCTACAAGTAATACTAAGACAAACCTTATATACTGACAGCCCCTGGCAAGTTTTCATGGCTTAAGAAAACTGATGAAGCCTAAGACAAAAAGACACCTTCTTTTCAAATTCTAAATCCATGGTTATAAGCTGATAATGGAGAATCACAGAATTATTGAGGCTGGAAAAGACCTCCAAGATCATTAGGCTCAGTCTATGACCTAACATCACCACAATCTAGACCATGGCACTAAGTGCCACATCCAATCTTTTCTCAAACATCTGCCACTTAATTTAAACCATGTAATTACACCAGCCATAGTGGTGGCATTGTGGCCATGGTGATGGTCTAGAAGCATCAGTAACACAAACTCTGGTGGGAGAGTAAATAGTTTTTATTCGATCAACTGAGAAGGTGGGAAAAGTTTGGGGCCTGTTTAGCTCTTCTTGTCTGATTTTCCTAGTATACTAGTTGGTCTAATATGAGCTATTATCTCCCTGTGTAAGCTTTGTCTGATTATTTAAATCAGTCAAACAAAGACAGGTACCCACTTAAAAACTCATTATTAAGTCAAATGAGCATTTAGGGGGTTTTGCCACCCACAGATGCCAAAGCTAATATCCAGCAGAGACATGTCATTCATTAGTATAAAAACCTCATACCAAGGAGATGTGTTGTATGCTTTCAATTAGTAGATGAAATGCAAAAAAGTTGCTTCACTAAAATTAATAAAATGGGGGGGGGGGGAAATCAAGCATTATTATCTATAATGGCAGCTAATAATACATTTTTAATGATAATAATTAAGATAGAACATTCTAACAAAATTTCTCACGCTGATTTTTAAAAGAAATATATGATACAACCCAATCTTGAAAACATTACAAAACTCTATCCAAAAAATGTGCTTTTTCATCTAGAATAGGGCTTCCAAAATGGGGTAAGGACAAGAGAAAAAGCAGTGACAGCCAACTTTTTTGTCCTGATATTTGCTTAATAAACAGTCTTCAATTATAAAAACATCTTTATATTAAAAGATTATTTAACAGTACTCAAAGAGCCTGACACTTGTTTGCCAGAAGTATTATGTCTTTCATGGCACTATTATTGCTTCATTTTTAACCACAGATAAATACCAGAAGTACAAGTGCCACAATGATTTCCAGGAAACACAACAGCCTCAAATGTTCTTGATGAAGAAAAAATTTGTTGACTTCAGGGGAATACTACAAGGGTCACTCATTTTTACAGACCTCAATAAAAATGAAAATATGACTGGAATGAGCTAAAACTGAAAGTTTTAAAGAATTTGTGGTTGGAACTGGATGGTTCATTACGGTCCTTTCCAACTCAAAGCATTCTATGATTCTATGATGACTAAAAGGATTACTGTTTAATGTAAATTTTTACAAAGGCAGTGTTCTAATATCTGCAGTCTCAAGGAGTCACCCTTAGTGTGTTTATAAATCTATAAACAATGTCTTTGCCCGGATAGAATCATATGAATGTAAAAGAGTTGTGGCAATTACCTGCAGGGAAGAAAAGTAAAAAGAAAGGAAGGATCATGCTCTCTAATTAGTTGAAATATTAAATAAGCCTGTATCATGGCAAGTGCTATTTAACTTAACAAATTTCCTCGCACATATGAACAGGCAGACATGCTAAAAAGTAAAATTGATGGAAATCGCTGAATTTTAACATGTTTTTTAATGGATACTATTTCATAACAGCAAATTATTCGCATAGAAAATTTTATTAGTACATAAAGTATAGTAATCTGTTCTTAATACCCATAGATTTTGTGTAATTTAATATAGTTCTAAATATATTTTGCTGTTTTCACAAGAAATTAAGGCATACATTCATAACGCTAATTTTCAGAATTAACTTTCCAGTTACACGACAATAATATTCTGCCCTGCTGTGAAAAAGCTCAATTTCCACAGTGTGGAAACAAAACTGTGGAATTTGTGTTTTGTGAGACACTTTACCATACCATAATACCATAGCCTCATCCATTAACTTTGCACTCTCATGCTATTTTACAACCTGCAGATTTAAAACAATCTTGTATACATGTTGCATTAGTAAAAACAGTACCTAGAGGTTAATTCCACAAATTTGTTTGTTTCCTTCCGTGTATAATATAATGCAAACATTTTAAAATAACAAGTATTCTCTTGCAATCATTGGTTTTATTTATTATTTATATGTAAAATATGCTTTATTCCTTGATAGGTTTTTTTAACCTAAACGAACTGCAAAGAAATCACGCCACCTTATGGCAGAAGAGAGTAAAATTGACTGATGGTGTTTGACACACTACTGCTCCAAACACAACAGGAGCAAGCACATGCTTCCACGAAAAATCCAACTACCACTTCCTTCAAACCCATAAGTAAATTAACAGTGTTCAGCATATGTCCATATAACAAACTGCATGGAACCTACAGTCACCTAAATTGAGCAGTGTGTAAGTTGGATGCTAGCAGAAATCTCTCACAAACTCAGAGAAGCACACTCCTTTTCAAACCTCGTATTTGAGTCGCAGAATCACAGAACATTAGGGGATTGGAAGGGACCTCGAAAGATCATCTAGTCCAATCCCCCACTCTGCTAAGATAACTGGAAAGAAGACAATAGCAACTGAGCTGCCTATATAATATGTTCACAATCATTATTGCAAAGGTGGAGTCTCTAAGAATTTCCTGGTATTGTTATTTCCTCTTCCAGCAACTCTAAATAGATGGCCTGAAATCATCTAAACATGTACTAACAACACTGTTCTACTACATTCAGTGTAACAGTACTTGGGAAAAATGCTGCAGTAACAACATTCAAGTAAAAACCAAAATCAGAACACCTCACCACCATTTGACTTATTAAGTTTATTAACTCTTTCTCTAGGCTGGTATTTCTTCTAGTGGTTAGAATACCATTCTCTTACGGCATGAAGGGGAAAAAAATATTTTAAATTTACTGAGAGCAGTCCACACCCAAATAACTACGTGTAGTAAGGGCGTTGATCCAAGGACAGATTTTAATACATATTTGTTTTGTTGTTCAATTCACATAATGACCCTGAATGTAAGTTTTCCCATCCAAAGTAACAACTTTAACCAGTAGGACATTGGCTAACACAAAAAGCCTCTCAATTTCAAAACACTAACAAATTCAATTAATAGATCATGATAGAAAAACTGACTTTTTAACCTTTCCTTATGCCAGGAAGTATGACATCTTTCTGAAACTAACTGAAAAGTACCACGGCCCTCTTTTAATTAAAATGCACTATAAAACAGCTCCAACAACAGACAGTAAATTACACCCCTGGTGTTTAAAACACTCATTCAAAATATGTTATGTGCAAATAAATTTATATGAAATTTCCATCTGGAAGAACATTGTGTGAACCATGTTTTTCCTACTGCATGTGAATTACTAGCATAGGCTCTTAGATAATCTGAGAGGATTCTCTCTTATTGTGAATACTAATTCTGTCAAAACTGGTAACGTATAGTAGCAAGTTTTTTAATTTGCAATAAAAAAATATCATTTTCTGATTAAGAAAGATGCAGCTAGATGTTTCCCAAACAGCTTTATCCAGAGGATCATGCTCTGTTTGTTAAAGTTACATACTTCTCATATTAAAACTATGAGTGCAAAGAAACTGAAAACTATTTTACAAGATTATTAAAAAAAAATTACTTAAAAAAATACTTAAAAGCCTCAGACAACATAGAAATAGAACACAATGAAAAATGTCCTTTAAAGCATCTGAGAAATAGGTAATTACAGTTCCTACCTGCATTCCCTAAGCACACCAGAAGCTCCTTCCATATATTCAGTTCTCTAAAAATCCAGTGCACTGAACTTCCCTCTCCTCTAGTAGAGAGTCAGTGACACGCTGTTCTTCCTACATTTTCCCATAGCAGGAAACTTAGAATATCTCCTTCTTTCCTCCTCCTGTCTCAAACACTTTTCAAACACCTCCTTCCCATTTGGAAGAATCAGTGTGCCACATTCCCACCCATGCTGAAGACTGGTATAATATGCACGGTTCCTATGCCAAGAGCTCTGCACATGTGTTTTGTTCCTCCCCAACCACAAAATTTATTCCAGATAACATGACAAAGCCATAAAGGAAAAATGTTTCTATTCACCTTCACATCACTATGGGTCAGGTTTTTTCTCTAGAAGAGAAGATTCAAGAAGCCATATTCCTACACACGGTTCCTGCTCCCAGCAGAGAGGAGCAGGTTTTTAAATAGAGATGGTTTTTCATGCCTAGTTTTCACCAAAATCAGTAAGGTTTGGCCACTAACTTCCAGGCATCGCTTGATGTTATACCAGATGTTAAATTTCATTTTATTACATTCAGAAAGACCGCAGATCAGCAAATGACCAACACCAAGTTTATTAGGAATTGCCTTTTCTCAGCTGCTGACATATAAGGAAGTAAAACCTAGGTATTTTAAAAAACTTTTCCACAATCAGTAAGCTACGGTCCTTAGGAACATAGGTGTAGAGCTGGGTCCAGCAAGAAACTTTCTCAATGAAAAAAACAAATGAACAAAAACGAACATGATTAGCATTTCATTTTTCATATGGCATCATGATACAATGATTTCTAAGACATGATGAACATTTTGATCAACTCTTATTGCTTTACTGTTTTTACATGACCAGCTGTGATAGGTAAAATAACCAAAGTTCCCCACAGAAAGAATGGCCACTAAGGAAACACTGCAAAAGAAAGGTGATACCTGAAATCTGTATTCTCCTCAAACATCAATGTGACAGCTAGCAACGTTATTACACTACAGATACTTACTGTTGTTAATGATCAGTATTAGACACTAAGTTTCTCTCTAGGACTCACAAGTTTCAAGTGAAAGGTAATTACCTCAAGGTCATCCAGTGACCGCGTAATACTAAATCGCTTAGACCTTCCGAATGATCTTCGAACAGAAGAACGCGGGGGAGGAGCCTGATTTAATCCCATTGGGTGTCCAAATTTTGTACCCTAAACAAAAGAGAAAACATATATTATTAATTTATTTATTCAATTTCAGTACATTGCTGATCACAGTGACAGAGTCTGAATGTTAAGCTGAATAGGTACAGAACTCCAGAGACTGACTTGCAAACCTGTAAGAAGACTACAATTTCAACACAAGTTGGTCACTTGCCATGTCCCCTATAAAATTATGCATTAAAATCATTAAAATTGTATTTCCAGTCTTGAGTCAAATACCTTAAATGTTCAGCATTCTTATGTATAAACACAAGTCATCTGTTAGGTTATTAGAGTGTACACAGGACAGTATTAGTAGACAAAGCTTAACTAAAAGCAAGACAATCCTAGCTCTTGACTGTCTTAACTGGAAAATATTTAGAATGTTAAAATATTTGTTCCTTCTATAGAAAATTGCCATCCTAGGCAACCATCTGACACAGCTTCTTCATTTTTTTTTTTTTTTTAAAAGGTTTGCTACTGTGAAGTCCAACTTCTCAAATGCAGGAACTTTTGTTGTGAGGAAAGAAACTACCTGACTTGGACGTTCCATGACGAGAATCGGTGCTGCAGTAATTAAATCTAATGGCTTTCTCTTTTCCCCATAAACATACCTTAAAAAGTCACCAGATGTCAGCTAAACTACAACAGCTTAAAATGTATGCATCTAGTTTATGCCAAATGGCAAAGTGTAAGATTAAACCTAAGAGTAGGCACACAGTCAGTGACTGGTGCTAAGCAGATGTACATAAACTCACTACATTATGAAAACTTGTGATGTGCCTAAAATTTTTTAATCCTCTCTCTGCAACATTCAGTGTGGAGAAAATGCAGCTCTGTCTTCTGATGCTTTTTTGCTTTATAAAATAAGAGTTTAATTCAGAGTACATTTTCTTATGTTTCATTTCAGCATCTTTCCACATCACAGTAAGCTTAAAAGTATACTTATTAATACCTGTATAACTGCTCATTTGCAGCTTTGTAATATTTATTACATTCTGGGTTTGTGTTTTCTTCTTTCTTGGGCAGTTTGGTGTGCTCCCAATTCTGAAATTTTTTGGTATTCCTTTGACTACTTATTTGAAAGGCTATATATATATATATATATATATCACAATCACACTAACCAGAGGAACAATCATAAATTTCAGTCTCATTCTAACAACCTCTCATACAAGTAGATAAGAGCATCAAGAGTATTATACTTTCTTTCTGCAAGAAAAGAAAAGGTATCCAACAGAAAATGTCTGCCTGCTTATTCCCATGGAATCAATGCTATTGTCAGGGCTCTGACTGTTACCAGTACCCACAACAGACTCTGTTTACAAACTTGTACAAATGACAAGATTTAACGTAACAAACAGGAATCTGGATCCAAACTATGTAGCAGGGCTCATCAGTGTGACAGGCTGAGACTCCAACTTGTTCATTCAGTATTAGAAGTGATCCATTTTTATATGAAATCTCCTTCATTCATGATTTTCAATTTACTAAGGGATTGGAGGTTTTATTAGCTGAGACAAAAACTGGGCAGGTTCTGCCAAGAAAAACTGGAAATATGGCGACTTGGGAGAGTAGCTTGTAAGATTTAAAGAGAGCATCTATAAGTTCAGTAAAAACTAGCCAGGATGGCTTTTCCTGAAATGATCAAACAGTAGGACAGGAAAGTTGCTCCCCAAGTTTGAGAGGGACTTTTAGTGGGGGTCTCCAGTGCTAGGACAAGGAGGAATAGTTTCATATCAAAAGAGGGTAAATTTTGATTAGATCTTAGATAGAAACTCCTCCCTACAAGTGTGGTGAGGCACTGGAACAGGTTGCCCAGGGAAGCTGTGGATGCCCCTTCCTCCGAAGTATTTAAGGCCAGGTCTAGTGAAGGGTTGGAACTACGTGATCTCCAAGGTCCCTTCCAACCTAAACCATTCTATGATTCTGTGGTAACTGTTCACAGAAAGCACCCACTGGAATGAGGACAGTTCCTGGCACTCTGAGAAACTTTTACAACTACCCATTCATCCAGGCATTCATCTGAGCCGGTTCACACTTGGCTCAGTCATAGCAGTCTATACTGTCTAAACTGAAAGCATATACCTATTGCAGTAATCTGTGTCAAACAGAGAACTCCACATTAACCCCTGAGTACACCCAGCGGTACCCATTACTGTTACTGTATAACATACAAAAACATAGACGTGGCCCCTCCTGTAAGCGTATGTTTCTGTTAAAACAACATGAATATATTTGTATAACACAGGTGTGCAACCAAGTACATCCAGATTAGTTTTGCAAGCTTTACATTTTTAATCTGTGAATTAGCGACAAGAAACTAACAAATAACAGCTCAGCAAATTCTAAGGGGAGTTAAATTAATGACATCATTAGTGTGATTACAACCAGTATTTTGAAATTAATGAAACAGTTACACAGTATGGATTCTGCTTCGTGGTCTTCAATGTATTGCTCAAAACAAGATGCATCCCTCAGAGGACTTATTTCATAAAAGCAAACTCATAAAAGGAAATAAGGCAGTCAGATCTATTTTAAATAATGAATCACTTTTCAATTTTCTTTCTAATTCAGCTACTCTCAAATATATGAACTATCCAGTGTATGTTTAAATTATGGAGACTGATATATACATGTCTGGGAGTTAAGACATACCATTAGAGAACATATACTCAAAAAAAATTTGAAACAGTAACTGTGCAGCAGATTATAGATAAGAACACTTAGCACCAGCTGCCCCACTTTACAAGTAAATGCTGCTTAACTATTCCTGGTCCGAAACATAACAAAAAGAAAGGGGGATAATGGAAAAGAAACACTTGCAAGTTGTATGGTAGTAGAAAAGAGAACAATTAATTAGTATCCAATCAAAATGTTATTTATGGAGTTTGACCATGAAATAGTGAAGAGCAGGGAGAAAAAAAAGACCCAAGAATAAAACAGGGCTTAAGAAATTATTACAAAAATATAAAAATCACTGAGCTAGCCACTTCTCCAACCCATTCGGACTACAACTGCAATTAGGAAAATGTTTTAAACAGACAAATGTATCTTCCTTGCTCTGCAGAATCAAATTAATAATGTAGGAAATTAAGGAAGACATTGCTAAAAAGAAAAAAAAAAGCACCGTTCACAAAGTATTTAATTTCCTGGTAACGGTGCTGAGAAGTCTCTGTTTTCACCTTTTCTTGACTCTATTCCAGCCATTCAGAATAAGGCAGCAGACCTCCTTCTGCAGATCAATTTTAAAAAAAAAAAAAAAAAATCACCCCGCATACACACAGTCAAAGAAAGAATCACATGGCTTAAGCAAAACAGCAGCAATGTTTTGGCAAATGTTTTTCATGGGACTCTCAAGAGCTGAAAATAGAAGTACCTGAGACTTGAAGAGAGAATAGTCACTGCAACTAGAATCAGCATGGCTAATGTAATCCACAGTATTTGAACAAAGAGAGAGTGCAATGAGTGATATTAATGAAAATTTTGCAGTCTTTTAGCCGTAAAGAAATTAGCACACTCCTAAAAGCCTTTATTACCCTATTAAACAGATATTAAAAAAGATTAAATGAGTCTAAAATAATTTCAAAACAGTACTATATGACCAACAAAATGCTGTTTCATTAACTGTTGGCTGCCAAACTGAAACACTGAAATTTGCTACATGAACAGTAGGCTGTGGGGTTTTTTTAATGCAGATTGACCATTAGCCCTAGAACTGTTTGCTATCATATGTTAAAAGACTCTTCTGGAAACACCATGTGCTGAATCAATAAAACACATATCTGAAAATACATAAGGAGATTAAGAAATCCTATCACAGAACAGTATTAGAAATTAAAAGTCATCAAATACCTCACCAAATGTCTTTACTTTAGAAAGTCAGAAACAAATAGAAAAGCACAGAAATTTGTGAAAACAAGTTGATCAGTGAAACACATGTGCTGCAGCAATACATTCTGTGTATTTTGCTACACTGGTAATTACAATCCCGATATTACTATCTACTTGGTGAAAGTACAAAAGAATAAATCTATAAAAGCCTTTATCATGTTATGATTTGGCAGATGGAGAGGAAAAACAATAAACGATTAGAGAAATTAACACACTGATGCTCTAAAAATTCATTCCTTTTTCTAGTCTTATAACAAAGCAAAAATTATGAACAAGCACAGAGTGAAATACCAGTCAAATGTATAATCATACATGAAAAAGCAGGACAATGAATGTGTCCGCCTAATTATTTTCTTTAATATTTTACTACATCTCCCCTTTTCTTTAGTCTAGCAAGAGATGGCAACACAAATACATTCCCCTGAAATGACGAATCACTGACAAAACTATTATCTTTCTTTTCCTTCAAATACAAGACTTTATTTTAATTTTAACCTGCTTACTTGGCCTCGTAGAAGAGCTACCTCCAGGTCTACTTGACATGAGAAATATTTAAAAGTCACAAGAGATGGATTGGTACAGCAGTCATTTGTCAACATGTCCAAGTGAGAACAGTTTATCTGGCAACAAGAATCATGTACATGGTTCTTGTACAAATGAGTACAGAGTGGAAAATGCTGTACTTCATGTATTTGCAAGACACAGGGAATAAAGAAGTACATGACTTACAGGAGACGGCAAAAGGAGAAGAACAAAGAACAAAAGTTATATCATATTAAATTACTTGCACAAATCCATTCTTTAAAGGCAGAAAGAAAACAGATGGGCTCTTAGAAGTAATTTTAACTGATAACCAGCGTTTCAATATAACATCATTTTCAGCAGCTGGGCTAGCCTAAGGCTACTGATGTCAGCTCCTCGACTGCAGCAGGCTGCCCCCTTATCCCCACTAACAATAAACCATGGCTTACAAAATGAAATAAACTTGTTTTTAACACAGATCCACAGACAGTCACACAGCTGATGATGCTCACTGCCAACTCTGAGCTGAGCACGACAGGAACTCTTTACATTGGTCCTACCAAAGAAATGCAACGTGAAACTGGTAGTCAATACGATACTCTAACCTAGTGCTTGAGTGCACAGAAGCAGGTTGATGAAACCTTATCAATTATTCAGACTCCAAAGAAACCAAACACCTTCAGAAAACATCTTCAATTAGTTTAAAGAAATCCCCAGCAATAGCATGAGCTGCATCATACACTTTAATATTCTAGCAAATGCACTTACCAAGTATCATAACTTTTTAACAGTCAAACATAACCTGAAATTTCTGGGTTTTACTACATAATCTTTGCCTCTCCCTGCAGCTAATCTTTTTTGTTTTGTCTCATCCAGCTACCTGGCCATAACTAGTGAAACAATGAGGTTCCTCTCCTCCAGTACAACAGTTTGTGAGCTGGAGGAGGACAAGGAAGGAGTGAACACTGCTGGCTCTTGGAATACAAGAAGCTAAAGAAATGGGAGATTTTTGCGAAGTGTTCCAAGCACCCTTGGCAACGACAAAATAACAGGGAGATGGCAGCAGGAATGCAGAAAGGAGAGAAAGGCAAAAGAAAAACTATGAAGTTCAGGCCAGCTTTACAACATCTAGCAAGTCTAATCTTTCAGTGGAAAACACATTACAGTTTGTGATCTTAAGAGGCTGAATCTCATGGGACAGATATTTTGGCTGCTGTGTGCACAAGCAGGAAGAGGTAAAGGTAATATAAAAAGTTAAAGCAACACTAACAATCCCAGTCATCCACATTTACAGAAGGATGCCTTCAAATCTGGAAGTTAATCTCATAACATTCACAGACATGAATGAAATAGAGCTTTTTTAATGTTTGAAGGGAAAAAAACATAAGAAACAAATTGAATGTCACTAACAGAGTTATAAAAGCTGTAAAATAAAAATATGGCTACTGGTATATGACAATTTTGATAAAAATTGTTTCCTCCTCCTGTGCAGGTAGAACAAGGACACTATCCTCTGTCATGACCATTTAAGATAATACAAAAGGACAATGCACATCCTGGAATGGTCATACAGGACTGCTTGCCTAGCTGGTTTAGAAAAATTAACCACGACAACTATTTGGGGATTCTTTCACAATCCAACTAAACCACACTTGCCACAGTAAAAACCATCACTATCCAGATTGTGAGTGGCCATCACAGTTCAGTCAATTCCCTAGGTAAACATCTTCCCATACTACAATGTCCAATAAATCACATTCTCTTAACAAAAACTCTGCCTGTGACTATGTGTACAACTGTCAATTTGAGGATTGATTTCTGATTAATTGCCTCTAAAAACAAAGTAACAAAAGGAGGGTGCCTATATTCTCAGATTTTATATTTTAAAAAACAATCTGCTCCTCTTGAAAGGCTTATATGTAAGGAGCAAATTCTGTAGTAATTTTTCCATGTTCTATGTGTCACAGAGCTTAATCATACTAACTGTAAATTCATCAAATATTAATTTTGTCCTACTCCTATATCCAGCTAATGAAGATTTTAAACACTCTCACTGTTCTTACGTTTCATTTTATAACTTTGTATGGTAAAGTGCGTAATAGTTCAGAGCCCAGATACTCAGACCACACAACGTGAAACTTCCATAGATATTCAATATATGTCAAATTTAGTCCCAGATTTTAAACAGCAGAAGGGTCAGCCCAGAGTCTCAGTTCTTTACAAAAAATGTAGGTTTAAGACCTCGTAAAGTTTCTAATTTCAACCCTTCTGAAAAGGGATGGGCAAAAAGAGGATGCCACAGCACTGCCAATATAGTCAGTGCACAAAATCTCAAAAAAAATACTGCAAGTCGTGGAGAATCACAGAACAAAGCAGTTAATACAAATATTATTCTGTCATTGGTATTAGTCTCAAATCCTGCTGTGGAAAATTTATGGGCCGATTCTCCAGGTTAAGGGTCCTGTTAGATGAGTAACAACCCCAGTCCAGCAATGCAGAAAAAGATCCAGCATCATTCACACTTCACTGACAGGTCTTCCAACAGATATAATTACACTGCAGTTCCTGGAGTTTTATATTATTATTTTTAACCAATATGACAAAGGATTCAGATGGCATTATTCACCATTACTGGTCTCTGGATTTGATCACTTTTAATGCTATCTCTGTATTAATCACATGATTAACAGCCACCTTCTAACCATTACAATGGCATTTTTAATGACAGGTGGATAATATAATCAATCATTATGTGAAGTTTCATGTAAGATCTCTGTGCAAGCCAGGAAGATGTAGAAGAGATGCAGTCCTGTTGTACTGAACACTCAAGTAAATGAAATGTATTGCTTGTCTCCTGTACTAAGGATACTAGGCGCAAAACACTGACCACCTACATTTCAGTACTATCCTAATCCCTTTTCAAACAAAAAAAAACATGTTGATGGTAGTAATGTAGATGGACTTATGAGGCCATTTTCTCAATAAAACTAGGTAACAGTATCTTGTATGAGTATCTACTAGCTGGAAATTGCAGACAAACAACAGAGCAACCCGAGTACACTACAGGAAAACATGGAGAAAATTACAAATACTCACATAAAAGTTGGTTCCAAATCTTTAACATTAGGCAATAGCTGGGAACATTAAGTCAGTATGGCCTAATAATCAGCAATAATCAAAAAGGCTAATGAAGAATCACCAGAAACAAAAAAATAAATCAAGAAACAAGCTTTAACATTACAATACCCACCCACAAATTTTTATAGTTCGGGTCAACCCATGTCAAAAGTAATTTAGTGCAAGCAAGGAAGATTACACTTACAAAAAAATCTGTAGTATGGGAGGAGACTAAGCTGACTTGTGCTTGAAAAGTAAGTGATTGGTGGTTGAAATTTAAATAGAAATTAAAATGGCTAGAAGAAAATAAACAAAGTAAGATTCCTCAGTATTCCTCATGACAAATATCAGCAGATATGAAATGAAACTACTGGAAAGTGCAGTTACATACTGTTTTCTTTACACATTATTAAACTGCAGAATATTTGTCAAGTGATAGAAAGACTGCCAAAAGCACAACTAAGCTTAAGAAACAACAACTTAAAGAGCAAAAGTTCACTAGGTTACTATGGACAATGACATGGATGGTGTCTTTACTGCAGGAAAGTTTCTAAATGTGTGCTGCTTAAAATTAGAAGAATGTATTTTTCACTGCTCTTACATGGTTTTTCTAAGCAGCTGCTCCTGGCTGGTGTCCAAAATAGGATATTGGTCTTAGTATTGGGTATTTCAACTGAGACATATAGATGCTTTTATTGACCCATTACAAAGTATTAACAACTGATGCTGTATGCTATGAAAATAGCAAATAACATTCTAAAAGGTATGAACTGTTAACAATAGGGACAGGAAAATGTACACTACAATTACACAAAAGCTTGATGAGGAAATTTTGGTCATTCAGCTCCAACAAAGAAAAATTTAAACTCGAATAGTTTCAGAAAAGGGCTACTGAAATTATCTGGACAATGAAAACTTTATTTTGCAGGAGACAAAAAGACTAAGACAAAATGAAAACAAAAAGAGAGTATAATTTCTATACCTAAGCAAAATGGTCATCTTCACTAATGGAAGCACTAGGAGCAGAAGTGGGTATAAGGTGCACATGACTACATTTCAGAAAATAACATCATCATAGCAACGGAATATTCTTCCTATAGAAGGTGGGGGGAAATGGAAGGCAGGTTGCAGACACATTTTTCTCAAATGCCTAAAAGAGCTAGAATTTGATTCAATGATAGAGACTATCTTTCTCTGGTACTACCTTTGCAAACTTACTATATGCTTTAATAGCCTTTTTATTGATAGGATTAAATTTCATGCTTTTCTCTTTAGGCTTCATTTTTCAATGGTTTTGTTTAGACACGTCAGGCAAGTTTTAGCAATTCTGTATTTATTTCTGACCTTTGCTCCATACTGATCTATTTCTTTTCCACTGCAGAAGTGGTATTTTACAGTTCCTTTTCTTCTCCAATGGGTTGAGGTTGATCTTTGAAAGTTCAGACAACAATTATTTTATTTCATAACTTTCATGTTTGAAATAAAGATATTGTTGATTGTGTCAATTCATTCTATGTTGTTTTTCTTCACGCTATCTTCCTCGTTTCTCTTTGTTTCTCAAAATACTACTTTCTCATGTGACTTTGCACCTAGCTAAGAAATACTTAGGTGCCTGCATCTCTCCTTGTCATGATGTTAATTGGAGTCCAAACCTATACTTGATCTAGAAAACACTTAAACTCATGTGTAATGAAAAATTCTAAATATCTAGCACATAAATTTGAAATTAGAAAACTTCACAAAGTCAACATTGTTCTACATTTACTGTCCATATCTTCTATCATTTCTTTTTCAGAGGAAAAGCACCCAGCATTTTTTATACCTTTCAAAAAATACTAGAACGGACCATTTTTTTAGACTATTACAATACATATGAAAAAGGAGCATGAATTTACTAAACATTTAACTGCTCTTCATTCTCTGATAGCAAAATATATGACAGGATCTCTTTGCAGATTAATTCACATTAGATCATTCTCAGTGTAGCTTGGTTTCTGAGATTTTAGGTGAGACCTCTTTAAGGCAGGTACACCTCAAATCAGATCAAAGCCTGTAATTCCATAGGTTAACACTGAGTTGTTCTGCTTAAGAACAGCAATCCAGCTCCCATTAAGACTGCTTTATAAACTGCTGGGGTGGTACAATGTAACCAGTGAGCAAACAGAATTGTAGCAGAAAGGGGAAAACACATGTAATTATACAACAAAAAACAAATATGGGAACCACATAGCTTTGCCAACTTATCTAAAATAATTGCCTTTCAGTTAACTCCACATCCAGTTACCAACATTAAAAATCATTACTTTTTTATTTAGAGCAAATTAAAAATTTCACCGAAAAAAATGTATTCCATTTTTAACTTGGACAGCACATCTTTTTCAGTAGTATCTGATGTGAAAACAAATACAATCTGAAGCAGTTACAGTAAACTTCTGACCAAAACAGAGCAACAGTAAGAATAACCTACAAAATACATTAGCAAGGAAAGATGCTTTAGTAAACCTCACAGTACTGCCTGTCTGTCTTCTCTCTTTCACACTTTACAGTATTTTCAAATCATGAGTTTTACAATGCAGTTGATAAGCTTTTTGGTTTTTCATAAAGAAAAGTATTTGCAGTACTATTGTCCAGTGAGTCTCAGACAATGAGATTACCTATTTTTGCTTCCGCTAGGACCTACAAATAGGATCTACAAATACAGACTCACACTCTCAGGAACATGAACAATAATGCAGTCAAGACAGAAGTCTAACAATAAATGCAAAGCAGAAAAATCAATACCCAAAAATTTAAAATACTTTTTAATTACTTTGGAATAGATTCGTCATACTGACTTGGAATAAACCTAGTACCCAAACAGTAGTTATTAAGCTCAGGTTCTAAAACCTCTTGTGGTCTTAAATATTATACTTTCCTCCACCATATTAAAACAGTCTTCTTAAAGAAAAGGAATGGCAGGAGGTCAATGTCTATGATTCTGTCTTCTTGGAGAGAAGACTCACAGACCAAACTGACTGTTATGAAGGTACCCAGTAGAAAAAGGAGTAAACCTTTTAGACAGCAATAGGCAGACACATTTTTGGCCAGGCACTAACCCAAAAACAGCGCGAATTTTGAACAAAATCAAATGCATTACATTAATCTCATCTAGAAGGAAAGGAATGCTTCCCTGTTCAGCAATTTCTCAAGTCCCTTGCCAATCCTAACATCCCCTGATGTTTTCATATTGTTTATGGTGCTTTTCTTTTGCATAATCCAAAAATCAGGCAAAAGGGTAAGTAGGTAAGAGACCAGAACTCAGTGGGATGCTGAAGAAGGTGGAAATAATGCAACAGCAAAGGTAGTACAGTGCAAAATGAATAACAAAAAAAAAAAAGCAGAAATTATTAAATTCCCACTGAAATCAAGACTATTCGCTTGCTTGTCTCACAGACCTCATGAGACCACACACCCCAGCCTAGTGTCAGTCTTGCAGCAATTCAGAGCCTTCTTGCCACCAGAACTATTCTTTTGTCGTTCTGAGATAGAAAGCCACTTTACTCACCATGATCTGCCTTTTCAGTGAATTTCAGCAACATAATCAGTCCTCCCACTACATATTTTAATCTAAGACCTACAGAAGTTAAGGAGACCCCAAAAAAAGTATCCTAAGGTGCTTTGGTAGAAATCTGTTCACATCAAACTTGCAAGAAACTTGGAAAATATCAAGTTCTGGACAGGAAATAACATTAAAAGCTTATAAGGCAAGCAATACCTTCCAGTAAATCTCAGTCAGAAAAGGTGGAATAGAACCAACATTTCCCTGATTTAGTTCTTCTCTTCCCCACATACAACAATCATTTTAAAAGCCAAATATTTTTAAAAAACCTACCAAAACAAAACACCAACCAATTTTGAGAGCATGAGTTCAGCTGTTTGGGATAAATTTCTAAAAACATTTTAAAGCTAAACAAAAAAGTCCTCATGCTATCCAGTAGCATTTAATCAAATCATACATATTTAACATTTTTCAACTATTTGCAGTTACATTGAACTTTAAAATGCTTTGTAGCAGTGGATGGAATATTACTAGTAATATTTTAGAAGTGTTTTTGCCAATTATTACAAAACTAAACAAAAGTCATTAAAGAGAAAAGGAAGCTCAGCACACGTTTACTTCTCTGTTACCTGAAGTCTGAAGCACCATCTCCTACTCCTATCCACAAGACACACTTCAAGTCCAGTTCTCAAAGTGAAATTTTAAATAGATATATACACTAGCATGTTCTCACATCTGCTTTTTGTTCTGTACCATTTAGAAATGTTTTATCAATGCAGCTATAGAAATCAGGGAAGACTTTATGCTCTTCTGGCCACCAACAGCCCTGTACAGTACATTCTCCTGAATTCGCATCACCCTTGAGCTGCACAGCAGTTCTACTAGATCAGAGTCAAATCCAGAAACTCATGTCTCTTTCCCCTTGTAATCAAAAGCTCCAAGGAAGACAATAAGTAGTATGGACATGCGGAGTCCACCACAAAAAGTTTTAGCTCTGGTATTCTCTTCTCCCTTCTGGTTTCTACACATTCCTACCTGTGGGATATATTATCCTTCATATTAACATAAAAGAAAAAAACCCTGCATTGTAATTAAAAACCAATTGAAGGACTGCTCTGCCAAATGAAGCATTAAACTCAGCCACAAGGTGATAAAAATATGAATGTAATACCAGGTGGCCACTTTATATATTTTATTCCATGACCAGAATGTGTCCGAACATGCTGTGTAAAAATCAATCCTTACAACTTAAGATGGTCACAGGAAGATGAGAATATACAGTTCATTAGAAAGCAGCATCTACCTGACTGAAATAATGGTTTGGAATAGAGAGTCTTAAATTTATGTATTATTTGAAGTGAAAAGAGAGTCTGAATTTCTGAATAACATTCTCTTATGAAAGTGAATGACTGTTTTTAATATGCAACAGCATAGATTTTCCCTGTTTTGGCAGTGTCTGAAGAAGTTCAGAGGTGTGTTCATCAATAATGATGTCCCCTTACTATTTTTTATTAAGGATTTAAGATGAGAAAATAGTACTACTTCATCTTTATTAATTACTCTGAATAATCCTAAATGTTTACAACCCAAGATTACAAATTATTTCAAGACTTTTATGAGCTTTTCTCTTCAATTTCAATAGGCTTCAACAATTAAAAAAAAAAAAACCAAATGCCAAAAAGGTTCTATAGCATTTAGTCTCCTCATTAAGGCTAAAGCCATGTAGGAACATTCTCAGTGTGCACTGCAAACAAATTTATTATTAATCATAGAACAAAGTGTCTATTGTATTAGTAAATAGACTTAAAAGTCAAGATTGAGATATTTGCTATCAGAACACTTATTCTGGTTTATAATGCTCCAAGTGATATAGCGAGTGAAATATTATTACTGTGTACCCACATATAAAACAGCTTTCATCTTAAACTTTCAAATGTTCTATGAGATAGTCATTGGTATACTCTTGACTTCCATGAAATAAACGTATCAATCCTTTCAGACTTTTTTAGTTTTAAATATCTGGAAAAGACCCCACAAAAATCAAATCCATATTACAATCCTGGTCAGCATTGCAGACACAAACTTATTGCAGAGACCCTGACGAAATTTCAACAGCATCCCATATAGCTGTACCAGCTCCCAAAGAGCACTTGGGATCAACATCCATAATATATCTGCACCGGCTGCTACGTATAAAGTCTTCTTCCTTACTCCATTGGCAAAGAGATCATGGAGCACATAATCTTCAGAGTAGCAGACAGACTTTGTGGTTTGAGCGAGCAATGTTCACAAACTTCAGTGTTTTGTTGGGATAATATCTTCCTTTTTTTGATAAATGTAGCTCACCTTGTATTTAATATGACTTGAAATTTAATACATTATTGTGGGTCTGTAAAACATTGCTGCCTGTACCAGTCATTTCACCTTAGAAATGGTGGGTCTGTAAAACATTGCTGCCTGTACCAGTCATTTCACCTTAGAAATGAACTAATGTATAGCTATTTTATTTTCAGCACAAAAAGTATGCATAAGAACAAGTTGCTGGCTTCACATTGCTAGAAAATAACTACAAAGTAGTTTCTCTTCCACAGCAAAACCAAGATATTCTAAAGTTCTGCATTCTAATCCCCAAAAAGTCTATGCTTGTGTGTTCCACACCAATGCAAAGATTTTGTTTATAACTTTATGAAACAAATAATGCATTTCTAGTCATCCACTTGAGTAGCTGGATGCTTTTTATCAGGTGAGAAAAATATGTTTTTTAAACAAGTAGTGTGATGGGCACTTAAACCAATCATAACAGCAATACATCCTCATGGAAGAAATTCAGATTAATTTAGCTGATAGGTTTCTGTCTTTCCATTGAGTCAGCAAACAGGTAAGATACAATAAAAGAATTAGAGAGTTGTAAGACCAGTGACCTCCATTTCACTAGAAACACTGTTATGAAGAATAGACTCCCTTGAGATGTCTTCCCTCAACACCAAAATGTGTATGTGACAAAGGGAACAGTGCGTAACTAAGTTGGATACCCTTCCTACACTTGCTCTTTTCAAATCTTCTCACTGTGGTTTATAGAAACCTAACAGTAGTCAAAACACAAAGCAGCCATTAGGAATCAAATTTGAATTACACCTTATTGACAGACCATTAGATTTGTGACCTACTGTCACCACTAACAGCTACGTTTAGGTTGTACACAACACAAATAGGTTTAACACTACTTGTTTTAAGTGGTTTGCTGCAGCGAATGTTTATAATACAATTGTCTTATTCAGTTTGAGCTGAAAGCATGTAACACAAGTTTTTGGCTAATGACTAGAGATTATATAACTACAGATATCACTGAAGTGATAATATTTGCGAGCCAGCTTTCTATAGAGAAATGAAACAGACTGAAGATCCAGGCTATTTCGATTCTTTTGCTGCTGGACATTAGAAGGAACTGAAATTGCTAGAATGTCATGTGTCTTTTTATTTCAATGCCACTGTGACATTTGGAAAGAATGAGACAAGAAAAAATGTGAGAAAGCTGTAACAGACACCACTTTCAGCAGAATTACAATTCCAAAGCTGCACTCAGTTAAACAGGAATACACAAACCCTCTGCAAAGGGGAAAGAACCAGGTTATTGTCTTCATCTGAAAATTTGTAAATTATATAACACACGTTTAAATTTTAGTATGCAAGTATCATGTTGTAAAAATACCACAGGCTGAGTTTAGAAGGCTTTTAGGAACCAGTATCAATAGTCTTACCTTTTTATCTTCTTTTGACTTCCTAATACTGTGTGAAGTGCCAAACTTGTTCTGCATGCAAAACATCTTCTTGGACCATTCATTTTTATGAGATTTTAACTGTGGCTGACCAAAGCTGCCATCAACTCTGTATCTGTCAGCTGGAATCTTGCTCATTGGTGGAGGAAGAGTTCCACAATTAACACTTGACCAGCCATCCGTAGAATCAGTGTATGACTCCTGGTCACTAACATTTCCATGCTGCCATTCTTGTAAAACATGCACAGGCAACCACCTCTGATTGCCTACGCCTGCAGTATTCTTCTTTGATGGGGGTATGGAATTTCGGGAGGAAACCAGGGGAACTTCAATACGAGCAGAGGGACTTAGGTGTTTGCTTACATTTTGGGACTTATCATTCTGAATTACTTCTAAAGGAAGGTTTCCCTCTTGTTCATGACAGAAGCCATTCCAATGGGAAGCAGTCTGATTTTGACCCCTTCCTACTGGATTTTCCCATATGCTGTTAGGAATGTGTTTACTCAGATTGCTCCCTAAGTCAACCACCAACACTCTATTATTCTTTTCTTCTTGGTTAAAATTTCCAATTCCGCTATCACTGTTGCTGCTCATACTATTATTCTGATGAGCATCTGCATCACCATCAAGAAAAGCCCTCACACGCATTCCTTCAATCAATTCCCCCATATCCCTATACAGGACAGAAATGAACTGAAGAACAGGTAGAGATGATGTTGGAAACTCTAGACAGCCATTTGTGTCTGGATCTGCTGTACACTCCAGTCCAAAACGTCTTGCTATGCCCTGGTGAATTTTATGATTAAATAATTCAGGATCCACCATAAAAACATGGCAGGAAGTCCTCAGAACTTCTTCATCTTCCTGAGCCAAGCTTGCATCATCATTTGTCTGCATTGTAACTAGTCCAAAGAATCTTCTGTCATCTGGGCAAACAGCACTGAATGCCAGTTTCTCTGCAGGATATTCTGCCACTACACCTGATTTGTCACTGCAGAGCTGAATACAGTCATGCATTATCTTCATCATCACTAGCAAATGGATTTTTTGTTCTGCCCGAAGACGTCTCATGCATCCACGAATTGCCTGCAAACTCTCATTTTCCAGATTCGAGGTTGTTGAAGGTAGTTCAATTGAGCCTAGGTAACCTACAATCATCGCAACATTTAAAATGCTTGCATCTAAACCAAAGTCTTCTGTGCTCTCCAGTCCAATTCCAAAAACTGAATCATCATTCAGGACTTTGGGTGTTTCTTCCCTTGACAATAGGTTTGGATTGCTTACACTGTCATTGCCAGTTTCAAATTTAATAGCAACAGAGGCTGAAAGCGATCTTTTTTTTGGTGCAGTATTATCCAAGTTACCAGCACAAAGAGTAGGATTCTCAAAGATCATGTTGAAAATGCCACCAGACTGCATTTCTTCAACAACTTTTTCTGCTCTGTTTATACCCAAAGCTTTAGAATCAGGTTTGGGTTTCAGCCACCCCTTCCCATCATAAAACCCAACTTCTTCATCACTTGAACACGAATCTAGATGACTAATCCCTTCAGCAATGACCATGTGCAAGACTCCAGAACATTTTCCTATAAGTTTCACTACATCTTCATGAGAAGCTTTTTTCACATTGATTTCATTAACTGCAAGTATCTGATCTCCAGCTTTAAGTCCAACATAATCTGCAGGGCTTCCTTTCATAACACAGCTAAGAACACAAGGAGCTTGTCCAGAAAGGGTAAACCCATAGCCTGCTCTCCCTCTAGCAACTTCTACACTTCTTATTCGAGGAGGAGCATGCATGTTGAGTCGACGTTTGACTGTTTCCCCTGGTCTATACATTTTAGGTCTTCTTCCTGAAACAGGAGAACTCTTAATTAGTCCAGATTTGTGTCATGTTTCGTAAGTGTCACTCCATCTGATGAAGTTCTAAAGGAAGAAAAAAAAAAAAAGCCATTTTAAATTTCAATTGTATTTCAGGCCTTTAGAACCATATTATCTATACTATTCAGAAACATTGCTAATGAAGTCTACCAAAAAGCATTACTCAAAGCGCAAAGCAATTTGAAAAGAACACATATTGCAGTCTTAATTTTAGTGATGAGAAGGCAGTAGCAAATGAAGTGACTGTCTAAAAATCACAAAGTAACTGAATGGCAAAGAATAGAATCTAAGTCTTCTCATGTACAGCCAGGGCTTTTCTACTAAACTGCGTTACATTCCCCAGTGTCATCTACTATTCAGTTAACTTCTGGCTTATAACCATTGCAATACCACATTTTACAGCACAGTGAAAATCCCAGGAAGAACCTTTCCCACCAACACAAAAATCACAGCTCAAGTGCATCATCTCCTCAGCCCATTTCCTCTATGCACAAGTGTATAGAAACAGACACCAAATTTATCTGTGTAAAACAGGTGAGAAAAATTGCCCGATTTCCTTTATTCTCCACCATAAAGGCAGCTTAACATCTCATACATCAACTTTTGTGTACACATTTCCTAGAATCATAGAATCGTTAATGTATTTATAGCAACACTTTTTATTGTCTTTTATGGCAGTACAGCTTCAGTTACAAAGGCAACAACAAAAGAGCATTCAATCATATATTAGACCAAAGGGATCTAAAATCAGATTTACTGCTACACCAATCAATTAATCTACTCAAAAATAACTTGTCAGAAAGCAAACATTATAAAAAAAGCATTTCAGTGATTCCAACACCCACGTGTTTTAGTTTAGCTTAAAAAAAAAGCACCCCACATGCTGCCATTATTGATCTAGTTGTTAAAATTAATATATAATTATATGTCTATAATTAAGATAAAGCAGTTTTATATGAACAGCAAGAAATCATAGATTTTGTTACATTTTGGTCTTGACATTGAAGTCTGTATGTCTTGTTCTATTTATACTGAAGTAAATTGCATTGTTTTAGAGAGGTTTCCTCCACTAAGCAGATTAAAATACATTAAACAATACTTTATCACAGAGAATAGAATTTATCACTTGTTCAGCTTTTGAAACTTTCCCTTTGTCATATAATATGAATTCTTATTTTCACAGGTCTGGAGGTTGACTGACTGACATAATTGGAGGACTACAGCTACATAAAATCGCAGTAAATTCTGACTGAGCAAATGAGAACTGATCTGAAAACAATTACTCCTCCATGCTGGCCCACAGGCTTATCATAAGTCAGACTCACTGCAACATCTTTAAAGTGTATAAGGTACTTGAAATATATGGGGAAAATGCATGCAACACTTTAGTTTAATAGACAGACAAAAATGTCTAGAAATGTAGAATTACCAGGCTGGAAAAAACCCTAAGATCATGGAAATCATAAAATCTATGATTCTATGATTTCCAACCATTAACCTAACTGTGCCAAGCCCACCGCTAATTCATGTCCCTAAGATCCAGATCTACACAACTTTAGACACATCCAGGGATGATCACAGAATCATCATGGCTGGAAAGGACCTCCAGGGTCATCGAGTCCAACCTATATCCTATTATGTAACTGCTAGACCATATCCTTAAGCATCGTGTCCACTCGTTCCTTAAACACCTCCAGGGATGGTAATACCACCACCTCCCTGGGCAATCTATTCCAGTACCTAACCAC
>JAOXOE010064302.1:0-31129 GCA_028565055.1 Phoeniculus purpureus
CCCCACCATGGGCAGGGACATCCCACCCTAGACCAGGCTTGCCAGAGCCCCATCCAGCCTGGCCTTAAACACCTCCACGGGTGGGGCCCCAACCACCTCCCTGGGCAACCCATTCCAGGCTCTCACCACTCTGACACGGTGAAGAACTTCCTCCTCACATCCAATCTAAATCTATCCAGCTCCAGCTTTGCTCCATTGCCCCTAGTCCTGTTGCATCCTAAATAGTCCCTCCCCTCTCAGTTAAAATGAAGATATGTTCTTCACAATGCTAAAACCCTCTCATCCTCTGAGCCTATCAGTACACTACCTAATCAGAAATGTATTTGACAGATAACAGAAGTGTGAGACAACTTTTTTTTGTTGCACAGACCAGGGATGCAAGGTTTACCATGATTTCCAAGAATAAGGTGTATTCTTCAATAATGCTTCATCACAGAAAATTAAATACATTTTCCTATTTATAAAAACAGGAAACATCATCAAAGAGATGCAAAAATATTCTCAGAAAATGAAAGAGAGTAAATTTACTCTTTCCTTCTCTACCAGAAATAATGCTATTTCCATCCTTTTTCTATTGAATTCTCTCATGTGTTTCCAGTTTATGGCTGTGTGACCCTCTTGGAGTTTATCTCCAAAAAGAGGTGGAGCAGAAGTTTGAGAGCCAAAAAGCATATTTCAAAGTACAAGACAAGCTAAAATGTTGAAGAGATAAAAGCAGCTGATACTTGGCATAAGAAGGTTTTTATGATAATTTTGGAGACTTGTCATTCATAAGGTTAATTCAACAATTGTAGATGTTTTCACGTAATTGATGCATAAACCCTGAAATTTCTGCTCATTAAACATAGAGAACTCTATGCAGCAGCACAACGTAACATAAATTATCTTAGGTAAATTGGTAAGCACGTCAGGTACGGGAGAAACACAGCGCATTAATTAGTCCAGGCTAGGCTACAGTCATACAGTTCTAGGATAGAAGTTAAACTACTCGTTTACTATTAGTATTGGAATTAATTCTGTTTTCATAGCATGTAGGTACTGTGAAAGTATCTCCTTAGATTATCAACGGGTACACCAATTATTTTAGTTAAGAATTCAAAATATATTCTTTGCCAAATTAGAAGTTAACAGTCAAATACATCAATTACTATGCATAATCCCTTCTGAATCTCCTGTCACAAAGAAAAAGTTTGTTATTTCTTAAATAATTCGGTAACTTATTTAGTGTCTGTGGTGGTACATTACATAATATTCACATGCTAAAAAAAAGGGATACAAATTACTCTTGGGAAGATTCCAGTAAGACACAAGAAGAAAATTTTTCACAAGGTGAATCATCTATTGAAATAATCTCCCCAGGGAAGTGGTGGAGTCCCCACTTTTATAATTCACCGGGACAGTGTGCTGGACCATTTCGTCTAGACCATGCTTTGACGAGAAAGGTTGAACCAGATGATCCTTGAGGTGTCTTACAACCTCATGTTCTATGATTTTACTGAATTAATTATATTAATTATATTTACCCAAGATGTTGATTTTAACTTCTTAGAGTATTGCTGTCCTTCTGGTACAGAGCAAAGAAGGCTGTTTTATGAGAAGAGGAATAACCAAACAGCATACCAATTTTTTATACTAATTTTGCATTCACTAATACAAATCAGACAATATGGAAAATTGCACCAGTGATTTCTATGACATACTAGAAAAACAATTCTATACCAAGCCGTTATATTGTATGATCTACTGATTCTCATCATGTTACATAAGACCTCTATTCAAAGCTTAGCCAACCATCAAATTATCCCTTTGTGACCCAATCCATTGTCCTCTGTTGCTGCCTCTCTTTTTGGACCATTTGGTTTTACTCCTCCCCAGTGTAATCGAAAGATCAAATTAAATCGAAAGCCTTGTGGTCCTTGCCTCCAGATGTGAGATCTCTTACTACCACAGCTCATTAGTTCTTGGCAGTTTAAAAGGAAACAATGGGATGGAATGAAGTTTAGGCCCCTGCTCTGCAATGTATTCCAGGTCAGCTCTTTTTGGGAAACTAAAGGACGTATCTAAAGAACCACTGCTTTCCATTTTCACCGCCTCTTTATCACACATCAGAATTTCTTATTGTCCTGAACCTTTGAGTTTTCTGCTAAGATCATCCCAAACTGCAGCTGATGTGTATTGCCAAGGCAGTAGGTACCCTTTCTGTCCACACTAGACATACTTATTCATTCCTTCTAGGTGGACCTTATTCTAACATTCTTTTGCTGCTATATAGATACAGGTCTATGTAACTCTCAGAACAGAATTATAAGTTAGCACAATTACACATGGATTTCACAGGAATCACAGAATCACAGAACAAGAATTGGTTTGACATAGCAAGCCACCTAAATTAGTAAATGAAATAGTCACACCATAGCTGTGAAGAAAAAGTGTTTCTAAAATTAAGATACTATGCTACGCTGTAGGAATAGGTGTCATAAACAGTAATATTATTTGTATAAATTGACACGTACAACAAATTTTGCCAAGAGACTAAGAGAAAAAGCAGCCTCCCTGAAAATTATTATGCTGCATACAATATATAGCACATTCATTTTAGGTACAAAATAGGAATATGTTTCATAAAGGGTACATTTTAATGAATATTGGCATCTAAAGATCACTGCCAAATGACTGGATTCTATTGTCTTGTAAGCTCTTCACCAGCAAAGCAGACAGAATGGGGTTTGCCCTATGAATATTAAGATTCCAAACAATATCTTCAGCCTCGCTTAGTGTCCCTTTTATGACATGTTTATTTCTCCAAATGTATTTGTCCTAAACTCTTATGACAGCCTGGATCACAGCCTTGCACTTGCAGAATGATCTCTACTGCTGCTGTGGGAATTGATTGGCAGGTTATCACACACAAGCAACCTGGCACCAACATCCTGCTCAGGACTAAGCCTGACACAGCTGGCCTCATAGCTGAAAATGGTTCAAAAGTAGAATTGCTAGGATGGGGAGAAATAATAATGATAGAGACAGTTACTATCAATTCTGTAAAAGTCTCGTTCTGATCTTTTTGTTGGTATGATAAGGAATGTTATGAATATTTACCAAGGACCTTGAACTTAAGAGAAATTTCTAATAGATTTTGACATCTAATTTTTTCTAGCTATGGAAAAGTGCAGTCTTTAAAACAGTACAAGGTGATGACAAAATATTAATGGTGATGAATATAATTTATCATAGATCTTTAAGATTTCTGATATCAAATAATGGTTCTAGCTAGTCATACTGTCAAGACACAATGCCTCCAACAACCCTTCATTAAGAAGGTACCAAACTACTGTTCATAAAAAAGAAATTTGCTTGCATCATTTCAATGATTATATTAAATCTGATTTGTTTGTCAAATATGGGAAGACCTTCAGCATTTGGCAGCTAATAGTAAGGATTAGCATTCTAGAATGATTACTGTAATGGCTGAGAAAACAGCAAAAAACCCCCTCTTTTCATAATTACACATCTAATAGAAAAAGCGAGCTGGCAGAAATCCATTCTCATATATTAATGTAAATAGCCATTACAGCAACTTTCTTTATTGCTCTTCTCATGAGATCCAACAACACAAATAACAAAGAAGTGCCAACTGTTTTCTACTGGGGTAATCTATTACAGCCAGAAAAATAATGCATGAAATGCCATTGTTCCTATAAAAGCTTTCTCATATATAAAAATAAAATTCATTTCTATTTTAGTTTTAAACTGTAACAGTCCTTTGTGTCAATATTAACTTTTCCAGTCTGTTATTGATAGTGTGAGTCCCTGGATTTATTAAAGTGTGCCGAGTAGAACAGCAACAGAAGCATCACTAGCAACATGCCCTGGTGGAGACGGACCAGTAGGAAGGAATAAAGTTTAGATTTTTTTCCTCCTTGAGACAGAAACCTATTTTAAATAACTTACATTGGTGCCCTTCCAAGTATTTTCTGAAACTACAACCAAATTGTGTTTTTAATAATCTAAGAAAAAAGAGAAAGAGCAAGAAAAAGTATCCAAAAGCACATCCTGTTAGCTGATCCTGTCCTCATTCTGCAATCAATACTCACAGATCATCTCTGTTTTCAACTTTTGAAACCTTATTGCATTAGAAAAAGATGTGACTATGCATCTTGGAGACCTGTCTCTTCACGCTTTCTCCCTTCTCTACGATTACCTGAAAAGAGGGTGGATTGAGGTGGGAATTGGCTGCTCCTGAAAAGAGGTTGGAATGAGAAGGGAGTTGGCTTCTTCTCCCAGGTCACAAGTTGCATCACTAGATATTTAGGTTGGACATTATGAAAAACTTCTCCACTGAAAGGGTTGTTCATGCCTTGGAACAGGCTGCCCAGGTAAAGTAATGGAGTCATCGTCATTGGAGGTACTTAAAAGTTATGTACATGTGATACTTAATGACTTGATTTAGTGGTGAATTCAATGGTTGGACTAGAAGTGAAATTTCTGTGACAGTTTCACGTAAGAAACATCTTATTCTTTATACAAAGCATATTGTCTTAGAAAATCCAGTAATTTAAAGCTGAATTTGAAAATGAGTGTTAGAAGCAGTAGATAATTGTGGATCGAAATCTTCCAAATCTTTTATATGTTCTGATTTTCTTTAACCTGGTTTGCACCAAAAGAGCGGTCGCAAAATGGAGTTCTCAGTGTATCATTGGAGACAGCTCAGCAAAGAAGGAGCAGGATAGGTTTGAGCAACTGGTAAGAACTGAGGGGCAGATGGGGTCAGGATCATCAGTAGAAAATTTGGCATAGATATTTAATTTTGTGTTTATTAGTTTTAAATACCTAAACCCAGAACTGCGTAGAAGTGAGCAACTGGGAGGAGACAGACAGGGTAGGGCAAAAGGTACAGTTGCCAAAACCTTAGAAATTAATAAAGTAACTTCTAGAGAGATTGCTTGAAAGAGAAATTTCTGAGGAAAAAATGTGAGAAAAAAACTACTGCAGGAAGTCAGGTACAAATAAATGGAGAGAAGAAATGGGAATTGCATGAATGTAAGCTGTGCTGCTCTTGCCATTTAGACTGTGCCAAGGTAAGATTACAGACTGTCCTCTGTGTGAGAAGATCAAATATTACATCTCAGCTCACTGCTTAAATCAAAGTGAGCTGCTGAATGGTCATGGGACTGTCCTAAACACTATGATAAAATTCTTCTGTACAAACACCATTTAAGCAAAAATCAACAGCACAGAAAATATCTGTGCTGAAAAATATCCCATAAATTATACACCATAGAGTTGTAGTTAGAGAAGCCTTCTAAATACGAGAGATTTACACTCAAGTAAAGAAACATAAAACCTGGTATCTCACATTCTTTGATAACACTTTAAACAAAGAACTGTTGATTTAAACAGGGAATACAGACACGCTGCAGACTGCCACATCGAATAATTGCTTATGAAACTTCAGTCTATTTATTCTGAATTGTTTTTAATCCATATATTTTGTTTTGAAGTTTTTGGTTTGTTTTAAGAGAATAAATTGATCTGAATATAATCTGGCAACAAAGAAAGGTCTCTCAGAAAAGGCATAATGTAATAGTTGTAGCCTGGCTGGCTGAGTTTGGATGTTTGGGGTAAAATGGGACCAAAAAATATTTTTGCAGCACTCTCCATAGCAGTTGTTCTGATTCTCTGTAGAAAAGAACAAACTTCTCTCCAGAACAGAGCACTTCAATCCACATGACTGCAAAACCCTGATATAAATGAGCATATTTACAGTAAATACACATGCAAAGGAGGATCGCTTGGAATCATCTGAGCACAGATGTAGCCACTCTTGTTTTACACTCATAACCCTGCCATGTGTAAATTTATCAGCACCACATTAGAAAGCAACAGCCAATAGGGCACTACACACGGCTGACAGGGTTTCACTTACTACGGTCACAGGAGCCCCTAGAATTGTGCAGCAGGGTTTGTGTTAAAAAAAAAAAGTAGTCAGTAGTTTATGCACAACTTCATCTACCCCTAGTTTCCAAACTGCTGTTGTGTACCTGAACCACGAGATTTTTATAATGGAACGCTTCAAGCAACCTGTTTCTACCTAAATATTTACAAGAGAGGCATAACTGCTGGCATCAGTGCGAACACAAAGGTAACACAGCCACAAGAAATAATTTACCCAATCCATGGCACAGCACATTTGTAGGTTAGCATTAAACATTTTTTTCAAAACACCCCCCCATATTTTTTAGCAAGTATGTTGCATATCAAGCTATTTTACTACCTGAAGTACACTAAAATCTAAGAAACTCACACATTTCTTACATTTAAAACATAGTGCTTTAGTTTGCCTCTTTTTATATGATTAAAGAATTAAAATAAGCACAAATAAGATGAGAACACTTAATTTTAAATTACCAATGACATGTCTATTCACAGCTCAGTCTCCTTCTTCCTAGCTGCATTTGACCTTTGTGGGGGAAAAGATTTTCCTATTGTACAGTAGTTATTGAATTTAAACCAATCATCCACTGTCTTTGTTTTGAATGCTGTCTGCTAGTCATGCAGGCTGCTACAGTCTACTGCAATAGTTTAGTAGTTCTACTACCTCCTGCTCTTCTCCTATTGTCTTTCCTAGGCCATATAAAGGCCAATGTTTAGCCAGTTAAAACTATTAAAAACTAGAGTTTATCAGAAAACCTTTTTTCTCCTTTTAGATTTCCATCTCTTCTGACACAAGTAAAAACTCCATTTTTGATGCAGTAATTTTTTATGGAGAAGAAATTGCAAAAGTTTCCAATTTGGAAGTATTATAAGTACACATCGATGGAGTCTAAGCATTTTGATGTTTTGTAAATAAACATTGGGGTGTTTTTTTCCTACATGAAAGCAAAATCTAATGAAGTTACAAATACCACATGACATAACATTCTGTGCCTTCTGAGAAGAGTTCATGTCAGGGTCTGTATGGAAGAACCATAACAGTTTGTCTCTCAGAAGAAGTACACAACATAGGTTATAGTTGCTCAGTGTTGGTCTGTGCTGAAGTTAAGCATTTGAGGATATTTAAACCGACATTTTGCTTGTGTGAACTGATTGAGATATATTTTTGTTTCAATTAAAGATTTTAATAAAAATCAATGGTTTTGCCTTTGATGGGTAGATTGGGTTTTTAAAAAATAAATACATGATAACATAATGCAGCTAAAAGATGAGTAGGGCAGATCAAACACACTCTCTAGCATTAATTTTCTAGTGCCAATAGCTGATAGTGATGGAATTCCAATGTCTGGAATTAAAAAAATTCACAATCTGAAAAACAAAGAAAAAGACATTTTTCATTGTCTTCAGGGATTTCTCTTGAAATACCTGCTGCATTGACAGATCTCTTAATATCTTTGCAGCAATGAAAGTAGCCCTCTGTGGTGCTTTAAACCCAGCACCATGCAGTTGCTCACATATTCCTACCCTCAGAGGCAGGAGAAGAACAGCAAGCTTGAGGATCAGGACAAAGGACAGAAGGGCTCACTCTCTAATTATGGTCACAGACAAAATACAGATGCAACTAGCATGGGGGTCTTTCATGGGCTGTGGTCTTCCAGGAACAAACCACCCCAGAGTCACAGTCTTTTTTTATGATCTATCCACTGATCACTCACAACCCCCAGGTACTCTTCTTCTCTGTGAGTTTCAATGGCTTGAGCTTTATTCTCACCACTATGAGTGGAAAGGGAATGGCTGCCCCTTCCTCACTGACCTGGGTAATCACATGTTCTCTGTCTTCCCTCTCCTACCCTAAACAAAAGTGAGCACCCAAATAAAAGACCCAAAACAGGGAAGCTGCACAACAGGTTTACACTTTTAGATAGGTTTATTGACAGAGCTGCTGATTGTCTCAGCCTGAGCCAGAGGTGGATCCAACCTTGAGCTGGGGAGCATTGTTATGAAGTTTCCTACAGGGGTCATACCAGCAGCCTCCCCCCCCAGTACCAGAACCCCTCCAGACACAAACCAACACACCGTCGAACATTTAATCCAGCTTGGTTTTCCACCTCAGGGTAGACGATTATGAAATAAAATTTGTTGGCAAATAGAAGTTTGTACACTTTTCCATTAATGAATGAAGTAAGTTTTAATTAGCAGAAGGAGGTGAGGGACTCAAATATAAACTTATTCAATCTAAATGGACAAAAAATATATAAACATGGTATCTAGACGTTCAGTCTGGTCTTCTTATCCTAGCACATGGACAAAAAAAAATCCTTAGGTGCCTAAAACCTACTAGAGGGCACAGAGGAAGAAGGTAAGTTTTTGTGCTGTGAAAATGCTGGTGTGACTGAGCTACCTGTAATCATGCAGCATCAGGTATACTGAAAGAGATATTCCATGAACAAAATTAATTTAGCCTCTCCTGCATCCAATTTTTCTGTCTTGTGAAGTCCAACAGTGATCACAATCATTAAGAAAGGGAGAAAACGTAAATAAGGAATAACAGGGTACACTCCAAAGCCAGTTACCATGTGTTTGGACTGAATTTCAGATACACATTCTAAGTTGTGGAGTGAGATAGTACAAAAAGAAAACTCTGGGGGACCTTCTTTTGACCTTCTAGTACCTGAGAGGGACCTACATGAAGGCAGGGGAAGGTCTTTTCAAGAGAGTTTGTACGGATAGGACAAGGAGCAGTGGGTTCAAACTGGAAAAGTATAGGTTTACGTTGGATATTATAAAAATATTCTTCAATATGAAGGTGGTTGAATGGTGGAATGGGCTGCCCAGGGAGTCCTTTAAGGTCAGAACTGATAAGGTTCTGAGCAGCCTGACCTAGATCGACTGGTCCTTGTGTAGGGAGGTTCGACTACATGACCTCTAGGGGTCCCTTCCAGCCTAGAACATTCTGTGATTCTATAATGATGGAGAATGGTGAGGGTGGTCAATGACAGGCTAAGAATAGTCAGATGTTGCAGGTAGCACACTCTCCTCCTTCTGTGTCTCCCACCTCCAAGCCATGCATGTTACAGGCACTGAGAAATTTCCTTTCTTGTGCTTCACTGCTGAATCAACATCGGTTTTATCCACAGCTGTAGTTTTGTAGGGCTGCATATCTGATCTGGGAATTAGAGATGGACATAAATTTTAAAATCCTTCAGTACCCCAGAGCATCTAGCAGGAGAAAAGCAATAGATAACACATATGGAAAACGTGCTGAAAGAGCTCAAATGAAAGAGTGCAGGCAATGGGCTAATTTCAAGCATCAAAAACTATACAGACAGCATAACACACTACCAGCTTGCCACAAATACAAGCCCACATGGAGTGGGGATTGAATCTGTGGAGATTGAAAAACAATTGCATACTGAGTAGCGCTCTGTGAAATGATTTGTACACTGCGAAATGAAACCTTTTTCTTTTCAACTGCCAAGCAAAAAAGAAAAGAAGTCCTGTTTTTTGGTCAGAACATTTTCACACTGATCCATAAATAGTTTTTTAAGCCCACAAAATGATTTTTTTCCTTCTCAATTGAACAAGTAATTTAGCAGCTCAGCCATTGCTCGACAAAAAGAAGTCTTCCACTCCCCATCCTCACAGGGGCTTTGAATACAGCACATTTTGTGTCTGCCGTTAAAAAGTCAGCACAAACCCCCAGGAGCTGCTGAGCTATGATGCATATATCTGTCAAAAATTCAGAATTTGTGATACAAATAAATTTTTGAGGCATGAGTTCTTTTTTTATTAAAAAAAAAAAAGGCATTTGATGCATATTTCAGTTACGGTAGTGGCCGGTATAAACATTCTACTGTAATAGTGATTTATGATAAAGTGTTATGGTTACATTTTTTCTACCTAAATTTCTGCTTTCATAATGAAGTAGAAATTCTTGACAATGCTTCATTTTTTCCTTTGTCATATTATACTTTTACTTCATGAGAAACAGAGAGAGACAAAACTTACTATTCCAATGATCTCCACATGCAAGAAAAGACACTGAAAGCAATTTAGCAACAAGATTTTGGTGTTTAGCGGATGATAAATAAAGATCATAGGGTCTGTCATAGAAAAAAGAAGACTCAAGTGTTTTAAATATTTGATTTTTTCTAAATGTCCCCAAAAAGTCTGTTCGATGTGAAACACAATAGCTGTCTCTGACATCTCTCTACCATTAACTTTCATCTGGGCATATGTATAATTTTACAGATTTCCACAGGAGATTTGGAGAGCAGGTCAAGGTGACAGCAACTCTCCTGTATAATTTCCATGACAAAACTCTAAACCACATAAAAATCAACTCTTGGTCTTTTATCACAGATAGAAATTGCTTTTTCTCTGCACGTTTAACCTGAACTGTTAGAGTTATGAATAAAAACACAGAATCTTTTCTTGTGGAACCACCAAGCCATTTAAGCACAATAGCCTGTCTCAGGAACTATATAACACCACTCTTTGTCAGGAACAGCTCCCCTTTCTCTCTTTTCCTCTCCTCTCAAACTATCTGAGTCAAATGCCAAAAAAGGATGAGAAAAAATTAATCAGAGAATGGCTTGGGTTGGAAGGGACACTACAAGGTCACCTAGTCCAGCTCCTCTGCAGTGAGCAGGGACATTTTCAGCTAGATCAGAGACCCAACTAAACCAACCTGGCATGTTTCCAGGGATGGGGCACCTACTACCTCTCTTGGCAATCCGTGCCACTGTCTCACCCCTTATCATTGTAAAACCCTTCTTCCTTATGTGCAGTCTAAACCTATCCTCTATTAGCTTGTTTTCCCCCACTACAGGGCCTGGTGAAACGTTTCTCTCAATTTTTCTTATAAGCCTCCTTTATAATAGTGTAAGGTCACAATAAGACTTCCCCAGAGCCTTCTTTTCTCCAGCTCTGCCTTGGTTTTCCTAAGCTCATCCCTACAAAGCTGGGTAGTATCCTTATGCTCTTCCCAATGTGCCTGTCCCTCATATACTTTGCACTGACCACGAGGCTCTTACCTGAGCCATGCTGGTCTCAGGCTTTCCCTGCCTAAATTGTCACACTTGTGACTAAGAGAGCTTCTGTGCTCCAAGAATGTCCTCAAAGAGCTGCCAACCCTGTTCACATCCTTTGTCTGTGGAAGTGATTTCCCAGGGGTCTTGTCAACCAATTCCTGAATCTGAATCTTGCTCTCCTGAAATTCAGCGTCTTGACTCTACTCCTTACAGGGCTCACAGACCTCAAGATTGTGAACCCCACCAAGGCATCGTCACAGCAGCGCAGGCTGCCACAAATTTTGACATCGTTAATCAGTTATCCCATGATGGTGAGCATCAGGTCAGGCTGTCTAGCATTTGAATGAAAAAAATTATGCTTGACTCTCTCCAGGAGTCTTCTGGACTGCTTACATCTCGTTGTGTTGCTTTTCCAGCAGATGTCAGGGTGATTGAGGTCCCCCAGCAGGCTCAGAGCTGTGAATGTGATGCATTCTGTAGCTGAAGCAGGAATGCTTTGTCAATGTCCTTCCTTTGAGTGGGTGGCCAGTAGTAAACACCAACCACGACGTTTTCTCTGCTGGCTTGGCCAGGAAGCTCTCAGTCTGTTGCTTTTTTTTTTCAAAGATAGCTCTGTACAGTCAGTCCATAAAGGTCAATGTCCTCAACTCTCCCTCTTTTCCTCTCCCTTCTGAACAGTTTATAGCCATCAGTTTCAACGCACTTGTGCATTTAATTCTGCCACCTTTCAAGGATAGCAATTAGATCACTGTTTTCTATCTGCATAACAGCTTCTAGCTCCTCCTGCTAGTTGCCTGTGCCACGGGTGTTGGTATAGAGGCCCTTCAGCAGGACTATTTACTGTGTCACCTTTTCAGGTGACATGCTATAATGCCTTTGAGGCATTTCACTTATATTACCATGTTAGTTCCTAATACTTCAGCAGCTCCTGGCTCTTCTCAAAAATCTTTACAAACAAGATTTTAATAGGCATTGATTTCTTAAAAAGAAAAGGATCTCATCAGTGCTTGACAAGATTTGTCATTTAGGATTTTATATAATGATAGTCAGGGCTCTAGGTATTACCAGAGATTAAACAAGTGAAAATTGTTTTTTGAAAGGTGAAAATACTGATACTATATGGCTAAATCTTTATAATAAATAAACAAACAGACATCTTTTTGTCTGTAATTTCACATCTTTTAGGGACTCAAAAGTCCTTGCATTTCCTTATAATTGGAAAGCAAAACCAGCAATTTTTAAAATAACAAAGATTTTAAAAAAACTGAACTTGTTGGATCATGTAGCTTAAGTTTGAAAGAACAAGATAAGTTTGAAATGTTCAAATGCTTACTCATTCTTCCTATGAAAAATACAAGAGAAATGAAGGAAGCTTACATGTGTTTTAGTAATTCCAATGCAAAGCTCTACGCAACACCAGAATCAATCATATTGTCTAAGCTGATGTATCCTAGCAAGTTTGAAATGCATGGCTCTGCAAATATGATTTCATTTAAATACAGCACTTGAAAGGAAAAATATTTACTTCACTTTTTCTGGTAAAGGTGGCAGATGAATAAAGGTTGGCGATGAAATATGCATAAGCAACATCACAAACTTTCTCCCAGCATATTCTATTAGCAATGTTTTTGATGTCCTATTGAAAGAATATTTGACCTAGGCTTGAACTCATATCTATTGAAAGTAATGATATATTGTAATAATCAGGAAGAATGCTGTGGGAAAACTCAAAGGCAGGAGAATGCTGGCCCCATTTTTTTACTTGCTATGAAGACAGAACTAAGAAAGGATTTTTCTGCTAAAGCTCAGGGGAAGAAAAAGGAATTGAAAGCTGAAAAATGAAGCAAAGTCTGAACTCTTGCCTCCCCTAACTTGAAAAAGAGTCAGAAAAGACCTGTGAAGGTTCAAAACTTATCTCCTAAACCAAGTTTCTCTTCAAATGTTTGTCAGCCACAACAGAAAATAATTTTTATAATGGAAGTTTGATGAGGTAGATAACTTTCGGTATGTGAAGTTGTTCATCACAGATTGCTCATTACTGGCACCTTAGAATTCAATCCTTTTATTCCAGAGTGTCTCTTTTAATTTAAAGTTTGAAAAAGATCATGTTGAGAAGAGCATCCTTCTATTAAAATATGATGAAACGTAATTAAAATATCCAGCTAGAAATGTCAAGTGTTTCACTGTCCCTCATACACCCAGCCCTTTGCTAGGCAGACAGACAACAAGGCTGGGTTCAAAACAAAAGGAAGGTAGAGGAATGAAATGGATAGAAAATGGATAGAAGGAAGAATAATTAAAAAAAAAACCCAACTCAAGTATTAAAAGGAGAGAGATCAAAGAAAAGTATAGTTCTGTGAAATTATCAAAATTGATAAGTTTTTAATATGAACAACTGGAAGGCTTTGGGCAATTAGCACACTATTTCTCAAGATTTCATACATACGATTGCCAAATAGTTTTAGCTGTGGACATTCTAAATGAGCATAGAAAGCAGTGCAAAGCTATCACTTGCTGTCAACTGAGGATTTTACGAATCTATTCTGTTCTTGGTAGTGATGCACAGAGTGTACTCTACAGGACTGCCGTGCTGCCTACTAAATTGATGATATTGACTAGCCCGATGACTCCTCTAATGCAAAGGTAATTGAAGTTTTTGAGGAAGGTCGATGAATGAGCACAATAAAGTTTAGGGGATGCGGTTCAACTTTAGGAATCATCTCATGCAAAAGTAGTAATAACGTTTATTTTAACTACTTTTCCCCCCCATCTGTAAGCAAGAATGACATTTTCCTTCTTATGGCACTTTAAAACCTAGGACTAAGTAGAGCCATAGCTGTGTGAAGCTAGCAATATGAATAAAGTGCTCACTTATCTCTGAATATTGTCAGTGTCAATACAGAAAGATTTTTTTTAAAAAAAAAGTAAATTACTTTAAAATAAGAAAAAAAAGAAACAGAAGTTCTTCCATTGTTTTTTCTCATTTCATGAAAATTGTGACTAGCTATAGAGCCACATCATTTATCCTCCGTATTACTGCTAGTCTTGTCTAGCTAAACGTGCAAATAAATATGCAACACAGCAGGATTCAAACAAACTGTGGAAGCAAAGGATGAACAAGCCAAATCCATCAGAGCCATGGGTATAACACATTTAGTAACTCTGATCATTTCAATCTTTCCATGCAAGAGTAGAATAGACCCGGCAGCAATTTCAGAAACTGCTTTTCCTTGGAAACATGTTACTAGCATGTCTGTTGCAATCTTCCTCTGTACTTCAAAACCAAATTGAATCAGAGTATGAGGATGTTAATTTGCATATCATGCAATCAGGAAAGGCATTCCCTACCCAGATACCAAGGATATATCCTGAAGAAAGTTTCAATTAAGTGTTCAACTGTGGCCAACACGCGGCAGGATGCTGCCTTTATTCATTAGGAACAAATCACCTGTGCAATAAGAAAAAACAACTCATCAAATACAAGGATTTCAGCCCACAGTCTGTCACTCATACAGACTTTCACTAGTGTGATTAATGGTAAATATTTTCTTGGTCATAATGGACAATATATTTTAGCTAAATATATGGCCAAGATGATGGCTGGAGCCTAGGTCAGGTAAGGCCTTCTGGACAAAGAAGTGATTTGTCTTCTTTGAGAACGGAGCACGATCATCTGTAGAAAACTATGTGCAGTGCAGATGGGGCTGAACTATTTGAAAGAGGAATTGCTAGAAGGGAACAGGCATCAAGCCTGCAGACTGAGACATTTGTAAGGCACTCAGACATAGCATGGAGACAGTCCAAAACACTGGAGTGGCAGGTCTTGAGCCTCAGAAGTTAGCACCCATGAGAACTGAAGCAGGGAGCGAACAAATAGGATGGTAGCAGACACCTTGTGAATACAGGCACAAGACGACTCCAGGGACCCAACTGGTATAAGCATAAATCACAGAGAACATCTCAAGCTTCAGAGCCAAATAAAGTTGGTTTTGGGACATAACAGAGCATAACAATATCTGCAAAACAGGGCACATTGTAAAAATATGATGGAAAAAAAGAAAGTGTAATAAGTATAAAAGTCAGAATATGAGCAGCTGAAGATCATAATGGTATCTCTCCTATTTTTAATGAAACCATACTACACCAACACCTTCACCTATCTGCTGTAACTCCTCCTTTAGAGCACTGCATTTTGATTCATCATGGACCATATTTTGCTACCAAAACTAGGGAATCATAAGCAAGTATTATTTCTTTTGACAATGACAGCCTAAGTAACTTAGAATTTCAAAAAGCAGCTTGTGTTTGTGTGGTTTTTGCTCCAATCTTCCCATAAGACAATGTGGTTACTACAGCAGCCCAAAATCAGAATAAACTTGGATGCAACATAGCCAACAGCAATATTTGGAACAGTAGATGAAAATTAGATCTATTAACCTCATGGTTTTCAGTCACAGTAGAGTATTCTTTCACTTTTTCAGAGACAAGGAAGACTGACGGCCGTCCCCCCTTGTAACTGCATCAGCATTGCACTTCTGAAACTCTCCAGTTGGACGATCATTTGGTAATGTAGTAGTCTCTGGTAGATGTACAGCTCATCAAGCCATGTTTCAAAACAAAAGTTGGTTGCTAGAGAGAGCAAAGCCTGTTTGACTGCATGGATGGTATTTTATTTTTCTTTTTCCCCTGGATCGCGGTGGATTTTCTGTTGGGCAGAACAATGGACCTGATGTGGTAAACAAGACAACCCTACAAGACATGATATAAATCCAATACTTTTCTTCACTAATGAAGGTGAGCCCAAGTCTTTCCAAATTAAGCAGGGAAAACACAAATGAATGTTTCTTCTTCATGCTGTTGAAGTATTACTGATTCCATCAAACTGGGTAGCAAGCTGGAGTTGGTACAGCAAATTCAGTCTTTATTTCCTTCCTGTTCCAGACTAGGCAGGCTCACTAAAAAGTGTGCTGACATTCAAACTAAAAAGCTTATGAAAACCTCATTTCATGAATAATGGCACTACTTCATTCATAAGAGAAACTCATGACCTATTATTTTTGTAGATGTGGGAAGGGGAAGGAGAGTCAGTCCTTAATTAGCGTCTCTCAGATACGATCACAACATAGCGAAACAATGCAACCAATTTAAAAACCAAGAGAAAACAGTATTTCCTTTTCATTTCCATTTTATCTCATGCACTTTGTATCTCCAGGGAAAGAGTTGAACATTATTTAAGGAAAACTGTTTTGTTTTTCCACTTTTAAAATTTTTTATTCTCCATAAAAACACCACTAGCTGAAAAACTGAATGGTGGTTATGGTGCACAAGGATCATCATGCAAATTAACCTGAGAAGATTAAAGTCCCTGAGCTTACATTATGCAGGTTGAAGATGCATTACTGCTATTTTTGATTATAAGAAATGATACACAAAAAATCGAAGGCAGTCTGTTTTCCAAGCTGTTTAGGACTCCCTCTCTTTCCCAGCAAGGACTTGACTGAATTGGCAAAAATTCTTCCTGTCTCTTCACTTTTTGTAATAAATAAACAGGAATGGATCTAGATTTAATCTCAAACCAATCTCATTGTTTCAAAATAGAGGAAAGTTACTTACACTGGCAGTTTCGGAGAATTTTTCAAAATGTGTCAGTATTACTTGAAAATCCCTGCCATATTCCCCTGCAAAAAGCAGGCTTGTCTAGCACTGGATTATCCAGACAAAATAAATGCAAACATAGTTCTGTACTGTTGCAGAAATGCCATACATCAGCATATGAACTTGCAAACTTCAGTAATTTCTATTCTACTGAAAACTTATTAAAAAACAGAATAAGATATAAACATAAGAATTTTTCAAGTTTGAAGAAAATAATACTCAATTCTTGTTTAATTTATGTGAGCTCAATTGTCTTGCTCTTGTGGTCTCACTCTACAGGTCACCTCCTGGTGCCTTTGCCTTCCTATTTTGAAACAAATCTAGTAAAAGGAAAGAAAAAAACTCTCATAACTTCTATTACAGCCTGCAGTACCTCCCTGTGACCCTAGGCAGAACAGAACCCATTTTATTGTGCTGAGGACACTCTGTCCTGTTTGTAAGTCCAATTTCTCTCCTTGTTTACAAGAGTGAGGGAACAGCCTGCTGTTAAAAAGATAAAAAAAATAAAGAGGTTTTCTTTGGAACTGCTTTCATAACCAAAACCAACAAAAATTGAAAGTATAAAAATTTGTAAAATTTTTTAAAATACTCTGAAATCCTTCTGTTTGTTTCATCTAGATACATCCAAAGACAATGCTAAACAGAATTAGGTAAATTAACGTCAGGTCACAGTAAACCAACCCAAATCCATCAGGTGTGACTCTTACTCCGAGTGCATAATATTGCACAGAAAGACAAATATAGTCTTGCTTTCTTAATCTATTCTGCAGTACTGAGGATATTGGGTTTTGTTTACTCTTCAGATCATTGAAGAATAAGATGCAGCCAGCACAACCACCTGGCCATGCAGAAAAATACTATGAAGTGAAAAATGGATGCCAAGGCCCTCAAAAGCTGTTTATTTAAAATTATTTCTGTCTTATCACTAAGAAACAAAAGAAGGTATTCATTTTAGACTAATTTGTCACTTCCTCAGCTGCAGAAATATGGAGCTCAGACACAGAAGTAGCTCATCTGGCTTGATCAGGTGATAGAACACTTAGGAAAACTTGACACCCGGAGAAACATGAATATATTTTTTGTCACCTTTTCACAGGTTATCCCTGAATGCAAAACACCTATCTCTTCCCCCAGAGAACTTCTCGTCTTCACTATTTGTAGTTGTTAGACCAGAGGATCTCCTGCTTGTCAGTTATGATTGATTAAGAAATTATCAACAATGTAGCACTTTCAAATAGCAACTGTGCACCTCAATGAGCAATACAAGTGACTTGGTTTCTGAATGCCAGACTGTTAAGGAAGCCTATTTATTATTTAAAGAAGCCTCTTTATTATTTAAGCCTCTTTGTTATACTGATTTTACTGTAAACAAGTTTTACTTTGCAGGTGAAATGACAAATGTAATCTTCAACAAATTCATTCTGCAAAAATGAAGAGGTAGGGGAGGGATTAGGAGTGATGTTTTGGGGTAAAGAGGATGTCCCTGGAAGAGAGCAGGCACTCTGAACACTAAACACCACCTGTTCTTTTTTAACTAAGGAAGATATCCTGCGAATGGGTTCAGTTACAAAGTGGGTACGATCACTTTTCATGTGACCATGATGGGCTCCATAACGCAAACTATGAAAACCTTATGAAGCAATCAGTGCATCATCAAGGTTTTTGGTACAAAACAAGGCTTGTTTTAGTGAGGTTTTGTCCATTTATGTACTGTTGAACCCATGGAAAATAAAAAGTCTGAATCAGTTGCCAGTCTGTTTTGTCTGAAAAAAATTTCTTTAGGTCAATAGATTAGGTAAATATTGCTCCAGACATAATCAATATAGACATTAATCTCTTCCTCCACAGCAAGATTTAATATCAGTACTGAGGCACATGATGTAAAATTGAATGCGAGGTACCCCATCAACCTGACCTAAATAGCAATTCTTTTTTGTCCCATCTGCTTTAGAGATATTATTCTCTCATAAAAGCTTTGAAAATTGCCTATTTAACGTCATGCAAATTGATAATCTTCTCAGAATTGCTGCATTACAAAATAGTCAGTCGCAGTATGTCACTTCAGCATTTGCAAATAAGAATACTTATACTCAAAGGTCTGGTTCATGTGAGCTGGGGGAACTGTAAATTTACCCTTCCTCTGTAAATCTTGTGTGCATCAGGTTCTGAAAATCATGGAAAGAAATATAACAGGGTACATTCTTTCTTGTAGTCTTCACATCACTTCTTTTACATCTCCTGTCCACAGAACTAGCTGACATAGAGGCTTACTACTGGACTCTATGATCTTAAAGGTCTCTTCCAAACCAAACTAATTCTGTAATCCTATTTTGATTTTTTGCATGTCTGACAATGCCTTTACAGACCAGCATGCAGCTAAAATACCTTCTCCACAGCCAAAGACAAAGGTATTCCCACACCATTTACCATCATGGACCCACAGTCTCTGGAACCTCCCTAAACCTCCCTGAACACCGGGGTACCAACACTACACATTCTCTGTACCCCAACATGTGCCCACAGGCAGGTAGAGGATGATATCTGACAATTCAGAAGTGAAAATACATTTGGTTGTCTGAAACTTGTCAGAGGGCTATGTTTGCACATGTCAAAAGACTGGGGCTTGTTTTATTACAACTATCTACCCTGATTGAGAATGAAACTGATGCTGCAGTGGCAAGGAACGCTGGAAGTCAGGTTATTTCTGTGTCAAAAATACAGGGAGGAAATGTTGGCACTTCTATTGGTCTACAGATCATATTTTGATCAATATATGGATTTTGATACACCTTACTATGGGCATCTAAGCAACTCTGGAGGAATGTTTGTTTTTTTTTTGGAGGGAAATGATTTATCAGAATAGAATGTCTGCAGAGATAGATTAGTTTCAGCTAAACATTTGTTAGGAAACCTTACAGGTTTAGGAAGACGTTTCAAGTCTGAGAACAAGCGATTATACTTGAATACATTCAGCATACACTGCTGGCAGTATGTGCCCAGGATACTTACCTAACTATTAGGGATGTTGTTTTTAGTCAGACTTATTTCACAGCAATACCTGACTGCTCTGTGCTTGCAGGTAACCAGCATCCCAATGTCACAGATAAGAACTTAGGACACCGAGTATGTCAAGAAATTTTCAAGGATCATGTAAGAAATCTATAAAACAAAAAGTAAAAAAAGGACTCAAAAGATCCCAGATTTTCTTAAGCTTTTGCCACATCTTTCCTATATTTATAGTCTTATAACTAGCCTGTGGCAGTAGTCCCTCACCACCAGTTATAGCTTGTCTTTGCACTTAGACATCTCTTGTGCTTTTAGCTCTTGTGCATTTGTTAATATGAAGACTTTATGATATGCTTCTCTGCTGCAGATTCTTATAAGAAAATCTTATTATCTAAGTACATGTTCAGTCTTCCAGTGAGAATCATTTGCAGTAAAACCTCCCTCGTTTTTTCCAAAGATCCATTTATATAAATAGAGTAAGGTCCCTAGTTACTTTGGGATGGACAGGATTTCTACCTAATTTTGTTTTACTTTTCTCCCCTATGAATTTATCTTACTTAGTTGCTGCTTCTGAAATTTTAGCTACTACAGGCATTAATAGAAATTTGGTATTTTCTCTTATGCCATTCACACTACTTCGATCTGAAAATATTATGGGATCATTCACAGCATTTGCAACATTTTCAATGGGAAAAACAATTTGCTATCCAACCATACCTTCGATACCACTGATAATCAGCTAAACTAACTTCAGTGGTTAAAAATCAGACCGTTTAAAAATTGTCTAGTATAGCCTGTGAGTGTTCTAATTCACAAAAAAAAAAGTAAACTATTGAGTTTCACAGACTATCTTTGCCATCAAGTTCAACCTTAGACCCAGCAATGCCAGGTCACCTCCAATTCATGCCCCTAAACAGCAGGTGAGTGGTTATACATGTTATGAAATTATAAATGAACAAAAAAGATATAAACTACTAATCTCATGTCTGAATGCTAAACACCTATTTCATTCAAAGCATGCAGTTAACTACAATTTGTTTAATCAGTTATCTGAGGGCTCTGATATTTAAACCTCTCTTCACTGTCTTATGTCTGTAGTTCAATGAAGGAAAAAATGCTTGGGATTTCATTCAGGTTTTAATGTCACTCTGAAGTGATTGACATCTCTTCAGGGCCAGAAGCTAATGCTAATGGTCAAAAATTTCATTAGTTTTATAAATAAATACTAAAAGCTACACATAGATATAGACATTCAAGCACACAGAGGATGACTTCCAGAGATCCTCCAGACTGGAGTTTTAACTTTAGCTTCTGGCTTATTTGCAATGTATGTTTTTGTAAAACTCAAATGTTTTATCTGAGATGGAGTTGATCCTCCCCATGGCATCTCTCGTGCTGTGTTTTTGGTGGTGGTGGGGCATTCATTGACAGCTTTTGCCCTCCAGCGCAACCACTACATTTATTGGGTTCCTGCTTCCTAGAACAGCAGCTAAACACCTTCTGCTGAAGGGAAGTAGAGAATAATCTTTACTATTTGTCTCTCTTCTATATGCAGTTTTTGCTTTTCCTGCTTTATTAAACTGTTGTTGTCTTTATCCTCTAGTCTCATCATATTTTTCTGTCCCATGTCCATCTAAGAAGTGGGGACTGATGGAGTGGCTTTTTGGGGCTACTGGTCCCCAGCCAGGGCCAAACCAACACATTCATTGACATCAGAATAACACTTTTATAGCCAAACCTACAAAAATTACAATACATGTTTTACGTTTCACAGATGGAAAAAGAAAACGTGTTGGATCTGCTATGCCAGATACATAACAAACCCTATCAGAGTAGTAAATTTAGAACAGAGAAATCTTTACTTTGTGCTTTGGATCTTTATTTTGTTGATAGTACTTCATGCTAATACTTCCCATCTGATTAAAAAAACAAAAAAACTCCTAAATTTGAAATCTTTTTTTTTTTTTTAAAGACAATTGTAGCCACACCAAGAAAAGTGATTTCTGCTCTGACTTTAAACTCTTGGAAATTTGTAGTTCAAAGATATATAAAAAGATGTATTAAAAAAAGTTTCAAAACACATTTGCAGCCAGAGGAAATTGCAAAAACTCTAACCTATTACTTGAAGGTAATGAGTCAGAGTGATTCACTGCAGGCTCTTGGTGATTTTTGTATGAACCAATGAAACGAAAGGGCACAAAAGCCATTCACAGTGAAGATAATCCTTAGTTCTAACTAATATAAAATCTGATGTCATTAAAATGCATAACAGTGAGAAAGAAGGAAACATAAAAGGCAAAGGCTTTGCCATCCTCTCCCCAGCCCTAAATCTCTATGACACCAATAGCAAAACCTGAAACTCAAGTACTAGGATGATGCTGCTGAAACGTTGGATTGCCTGCGCTTCACATTAATTTGTAAGAAACCACGTAGCCAAAATGAGAGATTGCTCAACAAGGCTCTTGCGTTTAGAAGGAAAAGAGCATGTGGGCCAGCCAGCATCCCACATAGCCCATTCAGAGTGATTGAAAGCAATAATATTTGTGCAGCGTGACCTTTAGCATGAACAGGAAAAAAAATAAGTGTATCGTAGTAAAAAAAACAACCCCTAAGTACAAACAATTTCTCTGTATTACATTACACATAAAGGCTTAGTACTTTAGGGTTTTAAAAAAATCTGGACAGATTAAAGTTGCTGGAAGTGTCTGAGGTAAGGATACTTATTGCTCTTTAAAAACTGCAGGAGTTTTTACAGATTTGTTAGTTGTTATCTGCACACACACACACACATATGCTTCTCATTTCAGACTCTGAAAGTAGAAATATTTGTGTGTAGAACACTGCATGTCACTCCAGTTCAATGCACAGAATTTCTGCCAGAGTCTAACCAACAGCAGGAAATCTTGTTACCGCTCTTAAGATAAAGGGGCTAATGTTTTAGCTGAATTTATAAGCTAAACAGATAGGCCAAACAGATAATTTCTATTAAAATATATGACTGAAGCTCAAAGCCAAAGCATATAATACTGTTCCTGAGCAGAAGAGCAGTCGAGCAGTCCCATGCTATTGAGCTATTCTTTCTCCTTGTGGTGTGCTGACTTTGGCTGGATGCCTGTGCTCACCAAAGCCCCTCTATCACCCTCCTCAGCAGGATAGGGGGAGAAAAGATACAACAGAAGGCTCATGGGCTGACATGAAGGTGGAAGAGATCAATCACCTGTTACCCTCATGGGCAAAACAGACTTGACTTGGGAAAACTAAATTTTTGCAAATCAAATCAGAGTAGGATAAAGAGAAATAAAACCAAATCTTTGAACACCTTCTCCCTACCCCTCCCTTCTCCCCAGGCACAACTTCCTTAGTCCTCCCTCCAAGCTGTGCAGGGGGACAGGGAACGTGGGTTGTGGTTAACTCATTACACATTTTCTCTGCTGTTCATTCCTCCTCAAGGGAAAGGCTCCTCATACTCTTATGCTCCCATGTGGAGTCCGGTCCTCCCCACCACAAGACAGACCTCCCATGAACTTCTCTTACCTGAGTCCTTCCCATTGGCTGCACTTCTTCACAAACTGCTTGTGTGTATCCCTTCCATGGAGTGCAGTCCTTCAGGAACAGATGGCTCCAGCTTGGTTACCCCATGGAGTAACATATCCTGCTTGGAGCTTGTTGCAGCACAAGCTCCCAGTGGGGTCACAACCTACTTAAGGCATAACCACCTGCTTCAGTGTGGGTTCCTTCATGGCCTGCAGGTGGATCTGCTCCACCATTAACCTCCATGCAGTGCAGGGGGAAAAGCTGCCTCACTATGGGCTTCATCACAGGCTTCAATCACTGCCTCATCACCTAGACCATTTCCTCCTCCTCCTTCCTGCTGGAACACAGGAGGTTCCATATAAATATCAGAAGGAACGTCTTCACTGTAAGGGTAACAGAGCATTGGAACAGGCTGCCTGGGGAGGGTTGTGGAGTCTTCTTCTCTGAAGATGTTTAAACCTGCCTGAATATGTCCCTGTGCGACTTGGTCTAGGTAATCCTGCTGTGCCGGGGGATTGGAGTGGATGATCTTTTGAGGCCCTTTCCAATCCCTAATGATTCTATGATTCCTCACTGACCTTGGTGTCTTCAGAGTTGTTTCTTTTAACATATCTCTGTTCTGGTTGTTGTTCCAGAGCATTTTTTTCCTTTTCTTAAACTTATTATTACTGAGACACTACCAGTGTCACTCGTGAGCTGGGTCTTGGCCAGCGATGGGTCCATCTTGGACCTTGCTGGAACTGGCTGTATCAGACATGGAGGAAGTTTATAGCAGCTTCTCGCAGAAGCCACTCCTGTCATCCCCTGTGCCACCAAAACCTTTGCAATCAAATCCAATATACTGGTCAACAAGTGATAAAAATAAAAAAGAAGGTCTTACATTCAGTCACTGTGAAGACAATCTGTGTGGAGGCTAAACACTGACCTCCTCTGAGGAATATACATCAGATTTGGATGGAAACAGTGAGCATGACAGGTATTTTTCTGCTTAACACATCCGTCCTGACTGAAAACCACCATTCAGTAATCCAAATCGTCTCCTTAAGATAAATACAGTCAATTTTATTGTGAAAGATCAGAAATAACGAGGCCTGGACGTGTTTTTTTTGGTTAAAATTCCAGAGATGCACGATAAGCACTACACGCAGTGGTTAAGGGATTTATGGAAAAGACATTTTCCATCTGGATAGGTTGACAGGAATATGTCAAAAGATGAAATGTGGAGCATAATGTCTGTGGTTAGTGAATGAAAGACAGATGTACCCATCTGAAATCTGTTTTCTTGTTCTGAGACCATTCTTTTCCTTTCCCCTCATTTTCTATTTCCTCTTCTCTTTATCCTCTTCAAAAAATTATTTCTTCTCTTTCCTGCCCTCTCAATCCCTCTCATATTTTTATCTCGATGGCTTTAGGATGAACAGTCCCTGTGTATGCTAAGTACACTTATGATAGGATACCTTTAGGATACACTTAGAAAGGATCCTTCCTCCTTCCTGGGAGGAAGTAAAAATACCTTCAGCAGTCTTTTGTTTCAGCCTTGTTTTATTTTTTTCCAAATGTTCTTAATATGCCTACAGACTCAAATATCAGCTCATGACAGTTTCAACTATGTTCCTCAATTACAATTAATATTGTTAATAGAACATCACAGTTCGATATATCTGGATTAATTAGAGGAGGCATGCTGTGTGTCAAGAAGCATGCCATACACTTGCTTATTTTTATTTATGTCTTTTTCTCCCACAGAAAAGTTCATTACTTAAGCTTTTGATTGTTTCCTATACTTGTTAGGGCAAAACATAATTCTTTGGGGTAATGAAGAGATTTCAAATTTGAAGCATGGGTCACAGCTTCCATTTCGTTAATAAAGTGCGGTTGACTAGAAATAATTTTGATAAATTATGTCTTTTTTATATAACACTTTATTCTTTAACACTCTGTGATTATCATCAAATAAATATAGAATTTGTAAAACAATTGGACCTGCATCAGGCTTGTTTTATTATGCTATGGAATTTTTGGGTTTTTTGAGTTTTCTTTTTGAATAACTTACTTCATCAATACATGCTGTGGTCCTATTCATAGTGCTGGTATTTCAGTCCCTTGTGTTCAATACCTTATGCTCTGTTCATGACTACTCTCACGTCACTTTAGAACAAGTCTCATAGCCTACATGATTAATCCCATTTAGCATAGATATTTCAGAACTGTATTCTACATTTCATTAGCTCATCTCAATAGACAACACTTCTCAGGATTCAGGGTGATTATTCTTAAAAAATAGGTCCTTGGATATAGCTGCTTGTCCCAGGGTTGATACATGTCCCTTAAATCTTCTCAGGTCTGAGAGCAAACTTAGACTTTTTGGAAACCTGGTTATATTCCCTCTTCTTCCACAGTCTGCAGCTGCTACCACCATCTTGCCAAGGGTCTAGCTAATTTATTCTTCATCTTTATCACTCTACTTTTGGGGTGACAATTTCACCTACACACTCCTCACAGAATTCACTCTTCTTTTATAACATTTTTCCCCTCAGTTTCTCTTCTTCCACCTCACTTACTCACGTGGTCACATTCTCCAGTGCATCACCTTTCCTTAAAAGTTTGTCCTCTAGTACCTCTGTCTCAGCAAATTTTGAGAGCAGAGATTGGACAAATAAATCATCTTCCTATCATGTTAGAAACTTTTTCTGACTTCCATCATCTCTCCTTGTTGCATTTTATTTTTCAGATCTATTTCTCCATGAACTCTCATTGTCAATATTTCATTCATAAATAACTCATGTCAGGTAGCCACTTGAGAACAACGTGCATCCAGTAGTTTTGGAATCCTGTAACCCATTTTGTCTTCTCCATTCTTCAGGTCACTTTCCCTGCTGCCTCGGGTTCTTTGAACTTCTCCTTCTAGTTCTCGCATTTAAAAAGAAAAACAGTACTCCTGAAACCTATCCCTCCTAGCCGTGATAGTTCCCATTTTGTCCTCTCAACGCCATTTGACCTTTCAGGTCCACAGCACAGTAACAAAACTGAGCTCTTCAGCAAATGACAATCTGTTCGTGGACTGAAGTATGTATTGTGTATTTTAGTTTCAGAAAGAAACACCTGAACAGTTTCTGCTGAAAGAATTTTAAGAGGTCTGAGCCTATAAATGGAAGAAATGAACATGGAAAACAGGTTCTGTCTGACATTTGCACTAAATTTTTTATTCTTCATAAACTGAAAGAATTAAATTAAGAATAGCAGTGTCATTTGCAGGTATCCACTTCAACCTGTAGGTATGCTTCTAACGTAGACAATAAAGGAGAAATAAGCAGTAATATTCCTACAACATAATCCTTTAAGAATAGCAATATTCATTCTTAAAAGTAGGTAGTTCTTTCATCTGCTGTTATACAATAAAAACAAAGATATTTGTTTCATAACTGTATCAGTGACCCGGACGAGGGGACTGAGTGCATCCTCAGTAAGTTTCCAGATTACATCAAGTTGAGTGGGTTTGTTATTCTCTTTGTGGGTAGAAAGGCTCTACACAGAGATCTGGATGTGCTGGATCCATAGGCTGAAAATAACGGTATGAGGTTGTGTGTGTTTGGGTCCTGGCGTATGTCACAATCTCATGACACAATATAGATTTAGGAAAGTGCAGCTGGAAAGCTGTCCATTGAAAAAAGGATCTGGGAATATTTGTTGAAAGCTGGCTGAAGATAAGCTGGCAGTGTGCCCAGGTGAAGAAGACTACCAGCATACTGGTTTGTACTGGAAGTAGCATGGTCAGCAAGACTAGGTGAGTCATCATCTCTCCGTATTCAGCACTAGTAAGTAATATTAAAATTGCTATTACATATGGATTAATATATATATATAATATATAATGTGTCTAGTTGTGGGCCACTCACTAAAAAAACATTCAAGCGCTGGAGTGTGACCAAAGAAGGGACTCTTTGGTGAAGGTTCTAGAAAAAAAGTGTTGTGAGAAGCATCTCAGGTCAGTCTCTTCTCCCAAATAACAAGCAAAGTAGAAGACAAAATACGCTCAGGGAGGTTTGTGTTGGACATTAGGAAAAAAATATTCGCCAAGAGAGTTGGAACACCTTGCACAGGGCAGGGGTGGAGTCCCTATCCTTGGAGAGATTGAAAAGACTTGTAGATATGGTGCTAAGTGACATGGTTTATTGGTGACCTGGCAGGGCTGGGTTAACAGTTGAACTTGATATTCTCATGTTCCTTTTCCAACCTGAATGGTTCTATGATTCTATATTTTATATACCTGACTCAGATGATTACACAATACATTGTCAAATAAATAAATCAATAAAAAACTCTTCCTAATTTCTTCAGAGAAAGAAGTTGAAATCATTTTCTAGAAACAAAATTCTGTGGTATTGCAACCACAGAACCATTTTTTATCAGAGCCCAATCAGGGATAGAGGTCTAGATTGTTAAAGTATTAGAAGTTCATTATTAACACCCCTTTGGACTATTACAGTGGTAAACAAAAACCATCTCTCCTCTAATCTGGGGAAGTGGGCCATGAAAAAGGCTAAAACATACGTAGACTTCTTGAGGAAAGGCATACTGAAAGATTTAAAATATTCAAGTGCATGTTTAACTTTATGCTCAGGGCAAGAATAATTCCACTGACTTCTTGCTCTTAAGGGATTGAGAATGTCATGCTGAGTGCATGTAATATTCTAGTCTAAAAATATTTGCATGCAAGAGATGTTGGGGATTACAAAAAAATTATTTTCTCTTTTATATAACTGTCTTCAAAAAAATCCTCATTATCTTCAAATTTTAACGAGGATATCAAAGGTAACACTGGAATAGTCTATTGTATTATGGATTTGGTGAAATCATGTTTTCTCATGGTATTCCTGCATCAAATTCCCTTCCAGCATACAAGGAGTTAACTCATCTCAGCTAGTGGGCCTGCGTGGGGCGCGGAAGTGAAGGGGAGAGGTGGCTGCCGCAAAAGACAGGTTGAGCAGATGGAGTGGACCAGACAGAATGTTGGGTCCTTGTTTGGGGACAGGGTATTCCTTTTCCCCTCTTCTTGGTATCCCCTTGTTCTGGGAGTCTGGTTTTGGTTTTGTTTTGGCCTGTAGCACACTGCAGCCTGTCTGTCCCTCTGTGGCTCTGTTCCTCTTCTGCTTCACCCCACCACCCCTTCCCTTTTTATCCTTCCCTTTTATCTTCTTCCTATCTCCATCCTTTCCCGCAACTTAGAACTGTAGCCTAGGAAAATGCTTAAATTGATTTCTGTCTCCATGGTTGGGCAGACTATAATTTTGTGGGCTAATCTGGTGCTAAATCGTGACCAGCTGGTACCAGATTATTAGCTGTAAAATCAATTTAGAAAAAAAAGGAGGGAAAATATTGAGTTCAAGGAGTTTCGTGATCATCTGTTATGAAACACATTGTTCGTAAGTTTTTTAGGCACATAATTTTTAAGTTTTTATTTTTTTTTGTCTTTTCAGAACAAAGAATGCATCTCTAACCCAAACAAAATAAATCATATTTACCTTGGGATATGGTCTAATATATGAAAACATAAATATTTATTAACACATTAATGCAAGGGCGATGAGAGTTCTGCAATCAAGCCACACTAAGCTGTGCATCTGCATACACAAAGGACAACATATTAGCACATGTACACTAAACCTTCCCCAGATCTTCCTCCTTCTTTGTTTTAGAATTGCGTTTGGAATTACTAAATCTCTTCCACACTTTGTTGGGTAATAAATGGTTAGTATTTAAAACTGAAAAAATATGACACTGCAGGGTGAGTGTCAATTAGACCAGTTCTAAATTGCCCTTCATCTTGCTGGATTAACTATAATTGATATCCAAATAATATCCCATGTTAAATAATTTACAATGGTTTTTGAATCCACAAAGCATTAGTTAATGCCTTGCAATTATTAAAGTAGCACACACCATCAAACTGGCCAGATACGTTAGTTAGAAAAAGGCTGGGATTGCTTTCCTATGAGGAACTGTACGTTACTGACAGATTTTCCAGTATAATAACCAGTTTAGAGGTGTTAAATAGTTAAAACCTACTAAGAAAGAGATTTTATTTCCCCTTTCCAATAAAATAAGCCTTATATTTTGTAAAGCTGAAGCAGACTCACAAATACAGACTTCCTTAATTATAATGAAGAATAAAGCTCAGAGTTAGACTTTTTTTTTTATTCAACTAAATGAAAGCCAGAGATGAAGGCTCTATACTTTATTACCCAGCAGACAAATCAAAATAAGGACCTGATGATACTTTCTTGGACATGAATCCTAGTGCAGCTACAGCTATACTGACCTTAGCTACTTTAGGCCTGATTTATACCCACATGAAAGGGAAATTACATTGTTTATTTTGAAATATTACTCCTCTGATTTATTTTAACTATGCAAATGAACTGTATACTTGTCAAAGGCAGCTGATATGTTACTCTGAAAAATTAAGATCATAGCACTAGTGAAAGCTCAGGCATTAGAGAGTAGCACTTCAACTACACTTACAGCTCAGTGTGATGCTAAAAGTGCTGGTAACTTGATCTTCTGCGAGATCTGACAACAGTTTCTTAAACCAGTTAGCAATGTATGGTTGAGTGAAAATCTATTTCCTTTTTATATAAAAACCAAGGACCAAGTGTATTCATGTCATATAGGTTTGCCATACAGGTTCATACTAGATGCAGCAACAAACACACAGTACTATACCTTGGAATTGCATCAGTGAACTGACAGGTCATTTGTTCCTCTTCTCCCTCCCTGCCTCCCGATCTTGTGCTTTGGAAGCAAAATCAGCACTTGAGCAAACCAGCTATGGGATGAACAAATTCAATGTCAGTAAGATAATTTCCATGACATACAAAATTTTAAACAGCTTCAGTAAACCAAGCCATGACTACTGTCTAACAGTCTCATTGCACATGTTAGGAATTTTAAGAAGTAAATGAATTAATTTAGTTCATATATGAAAGCAAACATGTCAGAACCAGCAAAGAATATAACTTACAATTTCACAGATATTTTCCTCACACGTAGAATTTGAGGGGTAATTTACTATTTATGGGTAAAGAAAAATTGCATTTTGGAGCAGCAGTAACTTCCATGTAAAGCAGAGACTGACTAATTCTATCGGCTTGCACCTGTTTGGGGATTTTTGGTAACTTCTTCCCTTCCTGGTGTGCACTTTGTCAAACGGTAGGTATTGTTACCATGCTTTATGTTTTATTATCTTGAAGCACTAGCAGAAAGACAACAAGTGAGAAGGTATTTTTTTACTCTGTGACAAGTGACCAGCAAAAAACATAGTCAGTGCAATTAGAGAGGCTGTTTTAGTTTGATGAAGAAAAAGGCTAGGTATGGTGATTGAAATCCTCCCTAAATGAAACATGCTGGCCTAAATCACAGAACATTAGGGATAGAAAGGGACCTTGAAAGATCATCCAGTCCAATACCCCTGCCACAGCAGGATCACCTAGACCTAGTCAAACAAGAACATATCCAGGCAGGTCTTAAATGTCTCCAGTGAAGGAGGCTCCACAACTCCCCTGGGCAGCCTGTTCCAGTGCTCTGTCACTTTCACTGTGAAGAAGTTCCTTCTCATATTTATGTGGAACCTCCTGTGTTCCAGCTTACACCCATAGCCCCTTGTCCTATCAATATATGACACTGAGAAGAGCCTGGCTCTATCCTTCTCACACCTACCCTTCACAAATTTATAGACATTAATGAGGTCACTCCCTTCAGCAGCTCCATGTACTTCTTGAACGGAGGGGCCCAGAACTGGACACAATACTCCAGATGTGGTCTCACTAGTGTAGAGTAGAGGGGGAGAAGAACATCTCTCAACCTGCTAATGATCTCCTTTCTGATCCACCACAGGATGCTGTTGGCCCTCTTGGCCACAAGGGCACATTGCTGGCTCATGGTCATCCTGCTGTCCACCAGGACCCCCA
>JAOXOE010064331.1:0-31125 GCA_028565055.1 Phoeniculus purpureus
TAACTTCTCCAGTGAAGTGATCCTGCTGTGGCAGGGGGATTGGACTAGATGATCTTTTGGGGTCCCTTCCAATCCCTTATGATTCTATGCTTCTATATAGTTGAAAGAATTCAAGTAATATGTGTGGGTGTCTTGCATCAAAACATTGATTTCCCTATTTGCATTCAGTGTAAAATAAAGTACATAGCATGTTGAAAAAACAGCCTGCGTGCATGACTGATTACAGCCATTTAAGAAGACAAATTTCAATAGTCTTTAAACAGTCTCTGCAGCCAGAGCACATTTTCTTTTGTTCCTGAATATGTACAAATAACCAAAGAACTCTGCTCAAAAGATTCAGTATTATCACTGGAGATCTAGCTTAAGAAATTTGCGTAGTTTAAAGTACCATGTTCTTTTGGGACCTAAATTGGAAAATGCATTAGATCAAGATGTAAAAAAGCAAGTAAACAGTCAAGTTGTGCTTGGGCTTTTAGTCAAAACCTTATGAAATCAGAAATAATTTGAATGGTTCTTCATTCTCATTTCAAGCTATGTGGACATGATGAGCAAAACTATTTGAGTGATATGTGACTCACTAGCTGAGTGAGTCTAAGCCGGTTTTATGTATCAAGTGTTTATTTTTTAATTAAGGTTTATTTCTCAGTTATAGTTGGTTTAATGAAAAGGTTGTTTTTCTACACAGAGGAGAGAATAGAGCTGTTTGGAGGCAGCCACAGGTGTATTTAGCACACAGTGGACTTGTTTCTTTGAAAACCTTTATGTACAATAGATCCTGTTTATATAAATTAAAGACTTTAAGTTCTCAGTGTGAGTTTAGCAAGCTTCCATGTTCCAGGTCTTTCTTGCATTGTAAGAAGTGTTGAGAAGAGGTATGAGAAAATTTCCATGCCAATTTCCACTTGACTTACATCTTCTGAAAGTAAGAAGGCTAGGGGCAGTGGGGCAGAGTGGATAGCACAAAGCAGGCTTCAGTCCATAGTTGTAAGTATTGGCAGAGCAGACTGTAGAGACAGATATATATTTTTGTAGTTGCTAAGAGAAGAACATCTGTTTAATCTCCAGACATCTTACAGTTAGGAACATGTTTTCTTCTGTAAAATGGTTCTTCTCTGAAATTATTGAATTTTATTGGCAAATTGGGATTACCTACTTACTGGCTGATCTAACCATCCCATGGCCTGTCCTGGCAAAAATAGTGGTTTTGAATCCTCTTTTGTCTTTATGTAGAATCCAGAAAAGGTATTGTGTGTTTTCAGAAGTCAGTCTGTGCCTCTGCATTAATTTTTCTTTTTCATCTACAGATTTAATGTGCTGATCATTGATGTTATATGGAGGAAAAGACAAGTTTCTCTCATGCAGTCTAGCAATGTGTGTTGTAGTTATTGTAACTACCACTTTTCAGGACATGATCTGTGGTTTTTTTAGGTGCAGCCTGCATTTTTATTCAGATTCTAACTTTGTAGTTGTATCATTAAAATTAATTTATTTTGAAAGGATGTTTTATTTGAAAGGACAGTCATTTTATATTATTATTCTAGGTCAGAGTTTCTTAATATTGCATCCACTTTGGCATGCTGGAATAAGTCCACTGAAGGACTGCCAAAGATGAGTAGGAGTGAAGTACATGATGTACAAGGGGCTGTGAGAATGGTATGTTATCACCGTGGAAAGTCTGAGGAGGTATCTGTTTGTTGTCTTAAGTCATCTGATGAAAGGCTACAAAGAATACAGAGCTGTATTTTTTTGTTGAAGGCACTTGGTGTTTGAGAGGATGAGAGACAACACAAATGAAGATCTGGGAAATAACTGAACATCCACAAATGCACAGGCCTCAATGGGATGCTACTGTCAGTAGATGTGGTCTGCCTTGATTTCATCAAAGTTTTAGACACCATCTCCCATAACGTCCTCACTGCCAAACTTAAGAAGGGTGGGTTCGATGACCAGGCAGGGAGGTGGATTGGGAATTAGCTGAAGGGAGAAAACTCAGAGTTGTGTTCAGTGGAACGGAGTCAAGTTGGAGGCCTTTGTCCAGTGGTGCTCCTCAGGAGTCAGTACTGAGTCCAGTCCTACTGAATCAGCAGTCCTTATCAGCAACTTGGGTGATGGGCCAGAGTGTATCATCCTTAGCAAGTTTGCTGATGATACAAAGCTAGGAGGAGTGGCTGATACACCAGAACGCTGTGCTGTCATTCAGTTTGAACTGCTTAGGCTGGAGAGCTGGGCAGACTGAAACTTGACAAGGTTCAACAAGGGCAAGTGTGGAGTGCTGCATCTAGGGAGGAACAACCTCATGCATCAGTACAGGTTAAAACTCACCTGCTTGAGAGTTGCTCTGGGGAAAAGGACTTGGAGGTGCTGGAGGATCACAGATTGTCTATGAGCCAGCAATGTGCCTTTGTGGCCAAGAAAGCCATGGGATACACTAAGAAGAGAGAGCCTGAGCAGCAGGTCGAGAGAGGTTCTCCCCTTCCTCTGCTCTGCCTTTGTGAGCTGCATCTGGAATACTGCATCCAGTTCTGGGCTTCCCAGTTCATGAGAGCAGGAAGCTACTGGAGAGAGTCCAGCACAGAGCCACTACGATGATCAGGGGACTGGAGCATGTGACTTAGGAGTACAGGCTGAGAAAGCTTGGTCTATTTAACCTGGAGAGTAGGAGACTGAGAGGGTATCTCATTAATGCTTCTGAATATCCAAAGGGCAAATGTCAGGAGGATGAGACCAGACTCTTCTCAGTAGTGGGCACAAACAACTGACAGAGGTTCCATCTAAATGTAAGAAAATCTTTTTACTGTGAGGGTAACAGCACTGGAACAGATTTCTAAGAGAGGTTGTGTTGCTTCCTTTTCTGGACCCATTCAGAATGTGGCTGGACATGTTCCTGTGTGACCTTTTAGATGGTCCTTCTCTATCAGGGAGGTTGAACTAGATTATCTCCAGAGGTGCCTTCTACTCCCTGCCATACTGTGATTCTGTGGGTCTGTAATTTTTTTTTTCAGCAGTAGGACTGTCAAACACTGGAACAAGCTGTTTGGAGGTGCTGTGCATTACTCATCTTTGAAGGTAGTAAAAGCTTCACTGGACAGTCTTTGAGCCTGGTGTAATATGATCTGGCTTTGAGCAGTGTTTGGACCAAATGACCACCATAGATCCATTCCAGATATGGTTTCCTGTTATTGATTAGCCTTTGCCACTGTAATATGTAATAATTGTGACTTCTGCTTTTGTTGCTATAGGAAAACACTGTTGTCTCACACCAGAGAAAATACTTGCTTGAATTGCACATGTGTATGAACAATCATAACCCCAAACAATCCTGCTTGGTTTGATTCGCTGTTTATAATTGTTTGTGGAGCAAAAAAGAATTGAAATCACTGATCCCGTTGAAAACTAAAATAGCCCTGGCTGAAACAGGTTTACCAAACACTATCACAGTACAAATACAAGTACTGACATAAGGGAGCAAGGTGAAAGTGGGAGTGGGACTTCAGCATTCCAGATTTTCAAAGGTTTAAGATAATGTGAAACCATTCTCCTTCAAGGGTAAATTAGGCTGCATTAACAGTCATACTAGAGACTTCTTTTTTTAGTAAGTTTTATATTAGGAGTAGTTAATCATTAAAGAATTAAGGGTAATCTTAAGTTTTGGTGGTGATCGTATAGGAGTAACTGCTGATGTTCCATGTAGTCTTTGTTGGCTAGTGCCCTGTTTGAGAGGGAAGCTTTCCAGTTTGTGCAGCTCTCTCTGCTGGTCAACTGGTATAATTAGATGTGCCTTTATAAAAGAAACATTCATGATTTTTCAATTAGTGTATGCTGGTCTTTTCCTACGTAAGGGTTAGGAAGCACTTCTGGAGAGGTTTAGTTGCTACATTTTTGAAGTTCTTTCAAGATCTCTGAGTACTTAAGTTGTATAATTTTGCTTCACCCCACATTGTGTTCCACTGAATCACTGTCCTTGCCAAATGGATTTGCAGTCCTGCCTAATCTCACTTATGTTCTGTGTCAGTTATTTTAGTATGGAGTTGTTTTTAATAGTATAACAGCTTCTCTTTCTTATGTGATGCAAGGACTGCTTGTGATAGGCATTTTTCTTCATGTTCAAAAATGTCTGTCAGATGTGCTGCTTTGCGTTTGATTTTGTGACTTGGAAATAGATCCATTGAGTTGCTGATAATGGTTCCGTGTCTTCTAAGTGAATCTGATTTTTCCTCTCCTTTTGTGTCAAACAAAAAGCAGGTTGCCTAGTCAGTATGACGAGAAACAGAAATGGATAAAATGAAAAGATGGAGAGAAGAAACACTAGAAAAGAAGTAATTATGTCGAAATTAGGAATGATGTGGGATTTTAAAGCTAATTTAAAAATAAACCAAATCCCAACCAGCTAAACCAGAAAAGTATCTCTAACTTAATGCTAGAACCTGAATATATGTTCCAGTCTGATGAAATGTTTGCAGGCCAGAACTGTGAAGCATGCCTGTTGCCTGCTGCAATCAAATGGTCTTTTGAGTCATTTTTATGTTTTAATTCAGCTAGGTGCATCCTTGTAAACCTCTGAGAATGTGGCAGAAGTTGGCTGGAACGGTAAGCAACCTAAGTCTGTGCTATGCAGTTGACAGGATAGATGGATATGAGTCTGGAACATTAATCAGATAACATCACCCGTGTGCATACTTTTATAGAATGGGTAAATGAGATGTTGTTCTTCCCACCAACCTCCCCCAAGTATCTTTATCCCCAAAGTTATCTTTATCTTGAGTCTAGTACAAGTTTTGGGTAAGAAATGATCACTGAAGTAATGTCATAGTGATCAGAGGGCTGGGGTGTTGAAGGTGTAAAGTACTATAATGGTCAGTGTTTTTCTTTTTTTACAATAACGTGTATGATCTGTATTAATATGTTTGCTTTGGTAGGTCATCATTATTGTGAAGGCAGATGATCAGAATCAGTTCCATTACATGTACTTCATTGCACATGTTCTATATATTTTAGTCTACTTCTGTTTGAATTGTAAGCTGAGTTTGCCAAATACTGTAATTATTTTGAAATTATTTTCATCTACTTTACAAGGTAGAATGATTCCCACTGAAGTGTGTTTAGCTGTTATTTTTTTCTGTCTTCATTGCTTACAAGCAGAAAACCAGACATATTTCATTAACTTAGTAGTGCTCAGATTTATATTTCTGGTCTCAAAATTCCTGTAATCATCATCAGCCCTAAATTGGAATGGAATGTTTCATGGCATTGAAACTTTTTAGGCTGTGAGGAGAGCTAGAGAGATCTGTTGAGGAGTGAGGTATTATGACAAGGAATTTAAATGAGTGAAGTTGTGGAGAAGGAATGATATGTATTAGGATAGCTGCTAAGACTGAGGCATAGGACATTATACAGAAGCATAACAATGTTTTCTGTCTACAATAATGAGCCACAAAGAACGTTAATACGGTTTGTATTAGCATTTAAAAATTACTGTATTAACAACATTCTCTGGGGTCATGGTGTCATCACACAGTACAAATTAATTTAATCCGTAACATGACAATGCTAAAATGAACTGATTTATTTGACTTCGTTTCAGAAATACAATGAAGGTTTGTTCTTGTTTAAAAAGATTTTTTTATAACCAGATGATGTATAATAGCGCCAGTTAGTCACTTTTCATCTGAACTGACTAAAGAAAACGAAAGGGGGTGGTGGCTTTCTTCCCATGTGTATTACACAAACGTTTTTTCACATACTAGCTGCTAGTATCTTCTGTCAAGCAGTTAAAGCTCTTTCCTTGTGCTGGTTTTGATCAGTGCCCAGAACGTTGCTGTAGGCTTTTCACAGTAATGTTTTAATGATGCTGCTGGTAAAAGAATGAAAGATACGAGTCAGTGTTTTGTTAGAATGAAATATATGGGGAAAAAATAATTAGTGAAACCCTCAAACAAAATACCTATCATGTAGAAAGTTATGCTGTTCTAAAATGGAGAAAGAAGGAAAGGCTATAATGTATGAAGACAGTCTCTGCAAATTATTAAATACCACCCTGTCTGAATCACAGACAAAAGATTTCCTGAAGATGCAAGAATAGAAGGAAGCCTTGAAAGTGATGTTAACAAGGACTACAAAGTTATACTGTAAAAAGCGTGATCATCAAACAAATGCCTGCTTTGCTTCTTTTCGGGTGGTGTTTGTAAAGAATGCCAAGTTGATTTTGTATTAATCCTGGCTTAAGATGCTTGTAAATCTCAAATCACTGTAAAACTACACTAGGAAACTACAGTTGTAGGCTTTTCCTATTTCTAAGCTCTTTCATGGGCACTCTTTTTTTGGTCACTGTTAAAAGAGCAAGATAGACCTTTGGTCTGATCCTGTATCCTGTTCTGAAGCAGATGATCAAGGAAATAGCTTGGAAAAAATCTACTGGAAGAGAATTAACTCTAAAAATCATGCTTTCCTGTTGTAGTCTAGATGCAGAATAAATACAGACTAAGCACAGAACGAATAGAGAATTGTTCTGTGGGCAGTTAAAAAGCAAACCTTATCTGAAATTGTGCAATGTGCTAAACGTTGAGGCTAGCTGAGAAACATCTTTTGGTCTTACAGGTGGCTTAAAATATGCTCACGGAATCTCTGCCACTAAGCACAAAGTTTGTTTAGAGCAGAATGCTCAGAAAAGCCAAATATTACTATCTGGAATAATTTTATGTGTATTAAGTAAAAAATCACTCCAAAACTGCTGTAAATATGTATTTCTAAGGAAATACACAAACCTTTGTTACTCTAGCTAACTTTAGAGTTATTTCAAAATGAGTTTGATTTACACATGTCAGAATGGCTATGTGTCTGTCTGAGGAAAAGGAGGCATGAATGCTTCATATAGCTGAAAGAAATAAAAGTGATGAGCTGATGAAGAACTCTTTCTCAACTAGTGTGTGAAGAATTAAGCCTTCTCTTGATGTTCATTAATTATCATAGATTGTAGGTGTTCCAGAAATATATACTGATACTCCTTCATTGTAGGAGTAAAAGGAGTAGAAAAGAAGTCTGATCCTTAATAATACTATGAGAATTAATTACAAACTTAACTAGGATCACTCTGCCAGTTTCTTTTCCTGTAGGGTAGGCTGTTGAATCTGGGTAGTACTCAGTAAGAAGTTCAAATCCTCTACTGATTGTGAAAGGGAAATCAAGATTTTTGAGTTTATCTCATTACAGGTCTAGGGAAACTTTTAATAAACACTAAATTGTTTGTGATGAACTGCCTCTACTGCAATACCTGTTGATTATAAAGTTAATACTTTATTGATGCTAAGATTTACATACTGTTAAGTAAAAAAATCTCATGCAAAACAATTTAGGCAACTGCTTGCAGTGAAAAAGCGTTACCTTTTATTTGAATTCTTTACAAGGGCTGAAGAAAAATTACTTGAAAAGCAAGTACCCATCTCTAATTTTCCATAAATCTATCATAGGTATTATGATAATGGTATGTAAAGCAGCTGAAGTAGGTAGATGCACTCCAGGTGCCTTTAATTAGCTTTGGCAGCTGCTAGGTGGTTGCATTAAACATTATGGGAGGTTTTTGATGCCTGTTGGGCTAAACAAACAGGGTAGCTAAGGAATTAAGCAGTAGAAAGACCAACATTAACAGCACTGGCAGATGAGGATCAGCTAATTACCTTTGCTTTTAGTGCTTCTGAATGTCCAGTTTTATTTCTCCTCTGTCTGTGGACAGCCTCTTCAAGTTCTGTATGGTTACGAAACCTTCAGACTCTTCAGACATAACCAGGATGTTCTGTGGTGGAAGCCCTGTGGCAAGATACCACTGACAAGCTGCTTCAGAAGCTATCTGGGAGCTGCTTGTCCAGCTTGACCACCAGTGAATAGAGCACTGAAACTGGTAATACTGATTGTGGATCTGTGCATTGATGTCTCTTATACATATTTTCAAAATTTATGTAGTCAGTGGAATAATTGGCATCTTGCCGAAGCCAGTTTGTATTTAGGCTGGGTGTTTTAAAAGCTCTGAGGAAAAGTAGTTAATTTCTTGTGCCAGGAAGAAGCAAAATTCATTTGTCTGAGCAGATGTTTGTGTAGACTGCCCAAGAAAATTTTGAACAGCCATGAAATCCACAAGTGAGAACTGTGGACTGTGCGGAAGTGTTTCTTCAGTTCTGTTTTGTAGGCTCTTGCTTATAATAATTTCTGTTTTGGCTCATTGTATGTTCCAGGTGATAAGAAAACAAAATGACTACTTCCCTGTCTCTGAGTTCTGCTTGTGAGCCGCAGATCACAAAGAACCTAGCTGAAACCAGATGCATTAGCGCCACTTGCTACAAGTACTAACTGGCGCATGTTGCCACAAATGCAAAGCATTCTGGTTTCTTTCAGCAGACTGGTTTGTTCTGCAACAGGTAACTTATGTTGGTAGTTGAGACTTTAAACAGTCTTGATTCTGTCATTGGGAATGTGCATAGCATGCCTTCTTGTGTCATGCAGGCTCAAGTTTACTGACGAGTAATAGCCACTACTACTGCTATAGTTACTGCACAGGGAGAAGGTTCAAAAAGTGATTTGGATGTCTGTGGTAACTTGGTCTTGCTCAAGTGCTCTGCTGAAAGGCTTTTTTTTTTTTTTTTCTCCTGTGAATCACTCCAATGGTATTTATTTCTCTAGAGATCTTTTCTCCCACTTGTCATTTTCTGCTGTTTAAAATATGATTTTATATGTTTCATTTGTTCTGCCTTCACAAGAAGAAAAGGCCTGTAAATGTCAGCAACAGGAGGTTGGCATTTGTAATTTTAATGCTCAAATGCATAAGCTGCACTTGTAATGTTCAAATACTGCCACCTTTTAGGTGTCTTCCATTTACTTCTAATTTTTAAAGGGGAAGAGATTGATGAAAACTTTGGTTTAAAGATTCTGATCTCACCTGATGAGGTTTGGCAATGTGATCCAGTCTTCCTCCATCAACTTTTTCCAGTTCTGTAAGGAAATAAGTAGCTATTGCTTGGAGGGAGTTGAAAAACCCAGAGAAATATTCATAGGCGTTAAAATAATAATTTCTGCTTTACTCCAAAAAGGAGAGAAACAGGAAAAAGCCTCACTCAATCACCTCTGGTATATTTTTAACAGCAGCAATTCCTACTTCTTATTTCTGCTTACAGGGGATTTTGACACCATGGAAATGGAAAAATTAATATATTGGTTATCCTGTGATGTGAGATGAGCCTTATCATCTGGTTTGGTAGCCTGTGGGTATTAAACAGATCTACAGAACCTAAGAAAATGGTAAAGGAGAGTGTCTGGTGGGAAGTCCTTAGTGTACTTGAGTGAGTTTGGGACCTGATGAGGAAAGAACATGTTTGCCAGAAATGGGAGAGGAATGAAAGTATTCTATATACTCTTCATTACAAGACAAGAGTGTAGACTGTCTTCTCAGAAGTTGTTTACAATTCTTCCCAGTTTTTCATTTGTATTAAATTATGTTTCCAAAGGTTAAAACAAAACATAATGTTTTGGCACAAGTTGGTTCTGGCAGTACACCTTCATTTTGTCCCTTGGATTTTTTCTAGAAATCAAACGGAGTCCAGACTTCTGGTCATATTTGATAGTTACTATGTATTTTCCTGTACCTTCTGAAATCAAGCAGGTTCCAACCTGCTAGTTGTTTTTTGATTGTTTTTTTTTTTTTTCATTTGCCCATGTGCAATCATTTATTTCAGACTTGATGGGGGTCTGTTCTAATTAGAGATGTCCCTTCTTTTTGAGGGGGGTTTGGAGGAGATGACTGTTGGAGGTCCCTTCCAACCCAATACATTCTATAATTCTATTCTGTGTTTTCACCCTAAGTGATGCCTTTGTAGGAATCCCCCAATTTCTAATTAGTTTTAAACACTTTTAGTTGGCTTTAAACACAGTAAATGCTAAGTGATTGAGGTCATTTCGGTTGCAGTTTGAAGTTCTGTACCCAGCTGAGGGTGGAAGGTGAGAAGAGAATTTCTCTTTGTTAGGGAAGCTTGGTACTGAAGAGGAATGGGAATGGGGAAAGAGGAACAGCATCCATCTTTTGAGATGTTTGGTCTCAGACATGATATGCTAATCTGCTTTTGACCTAATAATGCTTTCCAGACTTGAGGACTATTCAAGCAACATCCACATTTTGAAGTAAGAGATTGTAAAATCGTTGTGGAAAATCTTGCATTTTGCTGTAACTGTCAGGTTTTCATCTGTCATCGTGCCCCATCTTATCTCTTGTTTATCTTATTTTTTGCCCAAGGTTTTGCTTTGTATTTCTTATTGTCCACTCTTCTTTCTGGCAGACACTGTGTACAACACATAAACTGTGCTGAACTCTTCAGGTGTGACTCAGGTGCTGTGTATAGATTGATTAACAGGATGTAGTCCGAGAGGGATAATTTGGCTTTAGGATGTTGACACATCAGGTGTGATGGAATCATGAGGATGAATTCCATTACACTGCCTTGCTGTCAGCAAAACTATGTGGTTGGTAGAATGAAGAACAAGGGAGGACTCTGTTATGCATTATTACTTCTTACATTATTTCTGTTTTAAGGGGTCTCTAACATTCTTTGCTGATTGAGAGGCATCAAACTACTTTAACTTCTTTTCTCAATAAGAAATCACTATACCACTTCTTGCAGTTCTGTCTAAACTGACTGGCAGGTTCTGTACAAGTTACAATATCTGCACATTTGATCTTGGTGATGTATGCTGCTTCTTTATGCAAGTACACTGACAAGGTTAAGTCTTAAGTAGTGATATTGTCTACAAACAGCTTTCAGGGGACAAGGAGGGGAAGCATCTGCTAAATGAGATAAACTTTGCTTCTTTTAGAACCCATCGGTCCTTGATATGGATGGAAGAATAAAAGGAGTATACATTTCTGTGAACTTTTGTTTACTGCTTGGATTAATGCAGAGATATTAAGCCTTTGTAGCAGTGGTATTTAGACAGGATCAATACTACAGACCCACTGTGAATCGTATTTCTTGATCAGCTGTGAGGCGCTGAACAGTGCACCCACAGCCTTTGATAGAGCTGTTCACAGTAGCATCACTTGTGTTACCTAATTCTCTTTTTACTTAGTTAAACTCTAAATAATGAAAATTCCTCACCATAACGCACTGGAACAGATTGCCCAGGGAGATTGTGCATGCCCCCTCCCTTGAAGTGTCCAAGGCTAGGCTGGCCATGGCTCTGGGTAACTTGGTCTGGTGAAAGGGAGGTTGGATCTCTGAGGTCCCTTCCAAAATAAGCCATTCAGTGATTCTATTTTAAACAGTTTGTGGAATAATTTTCTTGTGTTCTTTGAGATGTGTATTAATATACCAGTTCTATTTCTTTCCCTCTTAATGCTTTTTTTTTCCCCTCATATGCTTTGAGGTTTTTTTATGCATGACCTTTGTATTGAATGCTGTGTGTTCAGGAGAGTTTCTTTTTCTTTCCCCTGCATGAAGTTTTCTTTAGGTACTAAAACTAAAAGTGAGACACTCTATATGGGGAGAGTTATGGTAAGGGTTTAATTTTAAAATGGATTTCCTCTTGCAGTGTTTAAGCAGTTTGGAGATTTCAACAGCACTTCCTTTATGGTGTTGCTTCATTTTTCAACTATTTATCTTCCTTGAAAGTAATTACAAGGTGTAGTTCTTTCTTTACAGCAAAATGTGTCCTGTTAATTATTTTGTGAAACAAAAAATTGTGTTTATATCTGATTTACCACTGGCTCGCAGTGCGATCTTAGGCAAATGCTTTAGACCTTTGTACTCATGTTATATCTTGAAAATAAGAAAGATGGTGATGTTCTATGTAAAGTACCCTAGTACTTAAATGCAGTGCAAACTGAAGACAGGAGAGTTACTATGCATAGTTATGGAGTTGAGCAAATGGGTAAAGATTGTCTAGAACAGTGGAAGTGATCTGATGGCACTGAGGCTAAGTTCATCACTGGCAGAAGCATGCTTGTCTTCTACAGCAAAGCTGCACCGTAGGGTTTTGTTCTTAAGCAAATTTGTTACCAAAAAGTGGTATCAGTGATCTAAAAAATTATGGTCATGGTCTGACTTCCACTGCTATTTGGGTGCGTTTTTCTACAGTTTGTCTGCCTGCCGGTCAGAGGGTTGTAACCGCACTGTGACCTTACTTGCTTGAACAAAATGAAACTCGATTCAGTTATTGTTTGATGAATTGGCAGAAAAATGCCGTGTTTAGTTTGGATCTAGATGTGGGTGGATTGCTTCTTGCATGTACTAGTGGTCAAAGTCCTTACTGTGTACCAATTAAGAAAAAAACAGTCTGTTTGAAAGATCATTTACTCACAGGTGAGCAGGTGTGGCAAACACTTAGAGGCAGGAGGTGGTAGAGGGACACCCATTTATAGGTACTGGAATGGATACCAGCTGATCAGAAGCGGTCCATTCAGACACTTTTACTTCCTGCCTAGGATATTTACTTGGATTTGTTTCCTAATTGCAATGTGCATTTTGTGAATTCAGTAATTACTAGTGTTTATAGTAATCCTGTGTTTTGTTAGGATATATCTTCAGAAACTCAAAGTATGCATAAAGAGAGGGAGTGACCATAGTTGGTTTTAAACTTTACAGCTAATCTCAGCATGTCTCAGTGATTTGGCCTGTGCCTGAAAGTGCACACGCAGAAGTCTGTAAGAGACTAGTTCAGCTGCACACGTCTTACTCAGTGTAAGTTACACAAAAATTTGATTGTAATGTACTGTATTTCTCTTGCATTCTAAACTTAGTGCCAACTTATCTAATTAAAAGCAATTATATTCAGCAAAGTGAGATGGGTCCAAGAGTCTGCAGTATCTTTAACAGGTCTTTTTGAGGGGCAGGACTAGCTGGGTTTTTCGTTGCATCTCAGCCGTAGCTTGTTTTTGTCCTATCTTTTTTAGTCACATGTTCAGTAGTGTGGAATGCTTAATCTCACACTGTTTTGCTTCGGGAAATGGTTTTTGAGGTCCATGAAAGTCTACTCCTTTGCAGCAGCTTGTTCCAAACCCTGGCAGAGAGGTCTAAAAAGCTTTGTAGAAACCTGAAGTGGTTTGTGAGTTTGAGATTCATCTAGGGAAAAGCCTGTCCTTTTCTGTTATTTAAAGTCTCTTAAATTTTGCGCATAGGTAAATTTGAACTTTCCATCTAAAAGTGTGTGGGAGAATGTCACCTTAATGAAAATTGAAACAGCATGATTTCTGACTCAGAGCTGGATCTAGCAAGAAATGCTGAAATGTCTTGGTGTGCATTACTGAGTGGGAATTTTGTAGCTTAACATTTTTATGGACAGTGTGCAGTTTAAAAATACTGTCATGCTATAAATACTTTTTCTTTCATAATGCCCTCTTGTAAAGGAAATGATAATAGCGATCTATAGCAGCACATCTTGAAATCCAGAAAAGAACACAGTATCTTATCTAATCTCCTATATATCATAGACCAGTTACATGTTGGCTTTCTTCCTCCACCAATTTCAGTAACATGGGTCTGTCTAAAGTTATGAGTTTATCTAATGTTTTGCAACAGTTTACCTACTACTCTTGATGCTTTAAAATCAAGAAATACAGAGTCTTGTCTGTTTGTTCCAGTTGTTTAATATTATTATTTCTAAGAAAGACTAAAAAAATGGACTTTGGGAATGTATTTATTCTACAGCCATTATATCCCCTACTGAAATAATGACTTGCTTTTCCATTATCATTTATTTTTTTTCTTGAATCCATCAGGTAGTCTGTTGGAACTTTCTGTTGATCTTCTGGGTCACAGTGCTTGTGAACTTGCTTTCTGCAATTTCCTTGTGTTTTTTCAGAATAAGATATCAAGAATCATGAAAACTGTGTTGTGTCATTCTTATTTCAGAACTTGAGGAAATATGCAATATAGATATAGGGAGCTGAAAAATAGTGTCTTTTTCTCTTTAAAATTAAAGCGTGCAATTAAATTGCTTAATTGTACACAGAACAGAGTTCTGCAAGTACTGGACGCGTACAATGGTAATTTGACTCTTCTGCAGTGTGGGGGGAAGCACCAGGCTCTTTCAATTTTTTTTAGAATGTACGAGAGAACACAGAACATTTGAAATGTTACACTGTCAAGATGTAGTTGTCTTAGCTAAACTTTTCTTTGCCCTTCTCATTTCATTAGGTTTTTGCAGAATCTCCACTAATGGTACATCTTATGACGAACTCTTGTTTACTTTCAGAGCCCTGGGTTTTTGGCTTCCATTTTTTTCTGACAATCTGTGTTTATAGAGATAACATGATCTTGGCAACGCATGTACTGCTGTATCTTTGCGAAGGCTGGCTGGTATTTCAGATAGGGAATAAGTGGAGAGCTCTCAGGCCTTTGATGATTAAGGAAGCCTTAAGTAAACTATCAAGCAAGTACATTTTCCTGAATTATGAAGATAAAAATGTCAGCATTGCTGTCATAAATTACATGACAATACAAAGCATTAATATAGTTCATGCAAGGAATGAATTTTTTTTACAAATACTTCAACCCTTCTATAATTTTGGATTTTATAGTGTTAGCATTCAGTTAAATGTCCATTTCAGAGATCCATTCAGAGACTTGGTATTTATGTAGTGCTGTCTCAGAAGATCATTTCGGTCTTGTTTGTGTCTTTTGTATCATATTATGTGACCTGGCCCTGATTCTGTAAGGATTTAGTAATGTGTTTTAATTCATGCACAGTGCCCTTTTGTAGTCTTGTTGAAGCTGTATTATGATCTAAGTTGTGGGCAAGGAGGGAGGTGTTGTGGGTTTGAGGTGGTTTGACTTGTATGTTTGTTTGGTTTGGTTTTTTTAAGGCAAGTCTTCTTATTAACTGATGTAGAGCTTCAGGTTCTAATCTTGCACAGGTTTTTAGCTGTTCCTTCAAGACCAAAGCAAACCTAAATAAAAATAAAGACATCTGACATAGATTGGATTGCACAGAATTACTTTGTTTTCTACAAACAAAAGCAATTCAAAGTTAAGCACTTGTAAAATAACAGTAGTGTTACAGGTTTCAGTAACTTAGGTGTCATTGCAAGGAGCTAGCTTTGTTTCCTCTACAAAACTTTTAAGTGCTTTTCCAAGGAGGGCAGGAGGGACATCACCTACACGCTCCTCTGCACCCTGAGGAGAGAATTCATACATGAACTGTGCATCAGACTTGGTCTGTTGGTATGCAGTCCCTAATGCAGGTTTAGGCAGGAGTTGAAGATTCTCTGGAGAATCCAGGGCAGAGACTGGCGTCTATTGCTCTTGGCTGTTTGGTAGAGATTGCTGATTCACTCTGACTTAAATGTTAGACTGTTTACACGCTTAGAGTTGCATCTGCAGAGGGCTTATTTGCTGGAGCACATGTGTTCATATTTTCTTAAGATAGTGTAAAAGCTAGGGTAGAAGCAAGGGGAAAACTTCATTCATTCAAACATTCTCACATTTTTGATGACTTTGTCTCAGATCTACCGGTCTTTCCCTCCCCCACATTTTTCACTGACAAGTGTTACAGGAAACAAGGTCATGCATATTGAGCAATGTTCTTGTCCAAGACGACTTTACTCTTTGTGAGATGGTGAAAACTTGTCAAAGAAACTGAAGAACCCATGAAATCCGGGAGCATTAGTGGTAGATATCTTCCAAAGATAATACTGTGAAAGGATTCGGTGGATCTCTCTTTGGCTTAGGCAGAAAAGGTGGCTGAGATTGTGGTTATATTCTCCATAGTACCTTAACTTGTATAGCAAAGTGTAAAAGTGTACTTCTAATCTCTAAATGAAAAAATTTAGAATTTTGACAAAGAAGAGTAGTCTCAGTCATGGTATTGTGGTTGTTGAAACTGGAAGTGCCTTTTCATCTGTAACAATATAGCAAAGGACTAACAGTTTTTTCTTAAGCTATTCTCATACCTAGCCAGTAAGCAGGATTTTTCTTCATTTCCCCCCCCATTCTTTGATGCTGCTAAATTCAAACTGTGTTGAAAGAGAATAAGCCACAAAACAAAAGTGAGAGACCTAGCCCATGGAGGTTGTTTTGGTACTTTCTGTCGCTTCCTCCTTCTGTGTACCTTCTACATGCTTACAGGGGACTGGCAGTGTCACTACCCTTCCCCCGTCGTTCCCCCCACCCCCAATCTTCTGCTCCTAGTTCACAGGAAGAAAATTAGAGCTCTTGAACATTCATGGGTTTCTGCAGAGTAGAAACATGTATGACAGTTACTGTAGAAGCAGTAGTTTTACTGACCTCTGAGGAGGGAAGTTACCAGACTGGGGAAGTGAGATAAGAGGGCAAGAAAAAGGAGATGACAACATTTGAAAGAAAAGTCCAAAGGGGTTTAACTTTTAAAAATCCAGGTCTTGGGAAAAGCTTGCTGAAGAGCTGCAAGCTGGGAAGTTTATCCTAATAATCATTGGCAAGTGTAAAGAATTACTATTGGTTTTCCTCAGAGAAATATTTGCTGTAAGAAACCCTTTATTTGCTGTGAAGGAAGAGAACCTTGTATTTTCTACCAGGGTATAACTCTGCCTGATGAAACTGCTGCGTTTATATGTTCCTAGAAGTTACCTTTTTTGTAAACACTCGGAGCTCCAGAGCACTCCTGTAGCTGGAGAGGATGAAGAACTTTGTCGACGATCTCGCATCCTTCAGAGGGACCAAGCTGTAGCAAGTGGTGGGTCTTGGCTGTTCTTCCACTGTTAAGCTGCTGAGAGCAAATGTTAGTCACTGCCTGCCACAGGAAAGCAAAGGCTGAGAGTAGCCGGTTTTGAAACCTTTTCCATTTGATACAGATGTCTACTGTGTCACTGCTTAGCCTGCAACATGAAGTGTTTATGACTTCTGATAGCATAGGAGTATCCTGCTTTGTTCTTGACAGTGTCTGCTAAACTGAATCTGTTTTCCAACTGTTGATGGTATTCTTTGGTCACACAGTACTGTAGCAATAGCTATTGCTTTGTGTTTTGACAACCCTTTCTACAGTTATGGCACTGAGAATTGCATTTAGAGAAGGATAGATTACTTTCTTCAAAAGTGTCTTGAAGCATCACCTCCTCCCTATCTCAGTCTTACAGTGTTTAAGAAATCCAAGCAATTTGACAGTCTCCATTGCTGCTGTTGCACTTTTTACTTCTGTTTCTGCTTTCAATATTTATTTTAACATGTGAGTGTAGCTATAACTAGCATATGTATTTTGTGGAGTTCATTGAAGGGTTTTTCCTCTGGATGGAGATGTCAATAAAAATACCTTTTAATGAAGGAATACTTCTTTTTTCTGTTTCAGGGGTGAGTCAGAATAGATTTTCCACTTTGAAACATTTTTGTCCTCTAATTTATTGTTAATTCACTATTTCTGCATAGAAGCCAATGGTTTGATTGTTCTATGCAGGTAGTGCTTCTCCATTTATCTATTTTTTTTTTTGGTAAATAAAAGTCAGCAGGCAGAATGAGACTAGTAGTGAGCAATCCTCAGAAACAATTTTGAGTTAATTTCCTCTGTGGTCATAGGACTGGTAGTAATTAATTTTCTAAAGTATTTTTGAAAGAAATCAAAGAACCAGTTAAGGAGGACCTATGCTCTTATTACTAAATCCTTATTTTCTGAGCTATTAAACAGAATTCAGTTTTGAGTATAGTTCACAGAAGAGAGCCTAGTATGATGTGGCATGTGTGTAAAAATGTAACGTAGTCATAATTGTGCTGTTGTCACCTTTAATTCTATGACTCCAGAAGAATTTAAAAGATGTATAAGGGAATAATGGAAAATTGCTGACATTTTTCACATCCTTCATACAAAAGGTCTTTCTGACTTGTGGTTGCTTTTCTTGTGCCCCCTGTGTGTGTATATGTATCTATCTATATGTAGCCGTCCAGGTAATGGTGGATTTGAATGGACTACAGACCTTCAAATGCCACTGTCTTCAGAGCTAATCAATTTGTCAAGCACTTGAATTGCTTGGACATTTTCTGATTAAATAGACTTTTGCTGAAATTCATCAGCATGTTGAATTTGAAATGTTTTGTAAATACCAGCCAACTTCATTCAACTTTCTGATGTCACCTGAGCATACCTGTTGCTTGTGAGCAGGTCTTTAATTTGACCGCTTTTCCAATATCTCATCTACTTGTCCAATTACTGTGATGCTGAGGATTTCAGTATCCACTATTCATTCTGCTTTTCAGACTACATCCCCCCAGGTAGTTTTATTCCCATGATAAACTAGAGCAAGGCTTAATTCTGATGGGAAAAACCTTAGAAATAATTAAGGTTCTTTTATTCCTGGATTGGGCCAGGTTCATTACTGTTTCCTTGGGCAAAAGTTCATGGACTCTTGCTGAATTGCTGATAACAGGCAGTGGTTTGACAAGTGAAAACTGTAAGCAAATGCTATCTTTACTTTCCCACTCCTTTTTAGTATATGTTTTTTCATTGATATGTTAGTCTGTCATCTTTCTTCTGTATCTGCTTGCTGCCATGTGTATTCAAATTTTGTTGTATTAAAAATCATTGTGTGATATTAATGTACAGCTGATAAACCAGGAAAATTCCTTTCGAGTCACTTTTTGCAGTTCTTTCTTGTATAAGCAGTTATTTTCTTGTGTCAGTGACTGTACCTTGTGGCAGTGCAACTTTAAATCCCCCAATAGGCAGAACACATTTAAAAAAGACCTTGAAAAGTGAAAACATACTAGTTCTCTACAAGATTTCTTTGAATATGTTTTAAGACAATGTTTTCTACGTTTTGGCAGCTATTTTCTAAGTCAGGACAAATATTACCTGGAAAAAGACCACAGAGTTCTCTTGGTGCGGCAGATAACATATTTAAAGGACTTACTACATATTTGATTTTGTGTGCAAACTTTTCATCTGTTGTCTAAGCAATGTAAAACGTTCAGATTTTCCAGATTGCTTAGTATTTTTAAGTAATTTGATAAACTTAGTCAGAAGGGTGTTTTGTTGTGCATATGTGGCGGAGAGATGTGTATCTGTTGCTTTGAATTTTTTGTGAAGTACTAGCTAATGCAGTGTGTTCTTACTGAACAAAGGCTTCAGCATCTCTTGTAGATCCATTAAAGAGCAGTGGCATTTCTGCATCTGCTGATGTTTTAAAAGTATGATACTTCATTGCCTGTCAAAATAGTGTATGCATTTGGTTCCTTCACTTTAGTGTAGTTTTGCATTTAAAAAACCCATACCAAAACAAATCGGTATATGCAAAGCAAATCAGGCCATATATGCAAGGAATGCTGCATGTTGTATGCAGAATATCAGCACTGTTGTTATCTTTTTAAGAATTTGACATTTTCGTAGTATAACAGGCCATGCTACATGCTTGTGATGGGAGAGTTTAGTTGTGCAGTATTTGTCTATATATTCAAACTGTACTGTGAAGACGATAAGTATGAAGTATACCTATTAATTGAATAGAATGATTTTAAATGGGAAACTGACTTTTCTTAGTCTAATTGTCATTTTAGAGGTAAAAAAAGTATTTTTGTGGTCTTGTAACATAATACTCATTAGAACTGACTGACGTTCTCCATTACTACTGACTGATGTAAGATCTGTTAGCACTTTTTGCGAGACTTTTCTGCCCTCTTACCTACAATCACTGAATCATGAATGCTTTGGGTTAGGTGAGACCTTTAAAGGTCATCCAGTTCAACACCCCACTCACAGCCACCACCCCCACACCTTCAACGAGCAAGGGTATCTCCAGTTAGACCATGATGCTTACAGCCTCATCTAGGGTGACCTTGAGTGCTTTTAGGGATGGGGCATCTACCATGTTGCTGAGGAAACTGTTCCAGTGTTTCACCACCCTCCTTGTAAAAAAAATTCTTCCTAATATCTGATCCAAATCTACACACCTTTAGTTTAAAACCATTACCTCTTGTTCTGTCACAGACAGTTTTGCTAAAAAGATTGTCCTCATCTTTCTTATAGGCTCTTTTTGAGTACTGAAAAGCAATAGTAAGGTCTCCCCAGAGCCTTCTCTTTTTCCAGGCTGAACAATTCTTTCTCAGCCTGTCCTTACAGGAGAGGTGCTCAGCCCCCTGATCACCTTAATGACTCTTGTGGAGTTCCTTGAGCGTGTTCATACTTCTCTTGTACTGCAGACTCTAAAGCTTGATGTTATGCTCCATTGTACTCCAAGTGGAGTGTCAACAGAGCAAAGTAGAGGAGCAGTCTTAACCCCCCTACCTGTTATTACTTAGGAAGGCTTTTGTGATTAATATTTACACTGTTGTTTTGAATTTCTTGAAATAAGGTTGTGTGTATAAGCAGATGTAAAATATGCATGTTTCTGTCCTCTTCATTTTACACAAGAACACAGCATGTCCTAGTCTACTGGCAATAAATGCACTGAGTTGTTGGGAGACAGCCTATGTCTTCAAGGCCTTAACTGTCAGTAGAAAATGTTATTTGGTCTTTCCTCTCCCTTGCTAGTAAATTGAATGTTCAAGGTACTCAGTGATATGGGCACAATAAACACCCAACTGTATTTATAGGAATTCTGAAGGCCTGTTGGGAAACAACTGTTGCAGGTAGTAGAATCTCTCCTCTGTATACCAGATTTTGTATCCCGTTCTTTTCAGGTGATGGCAACTTGGAGGTGATAGGCTAAAGCAAATTGACTGAGGTGCATTGAGCTCTGAAGTTCATATTGGAATTGGACATCGATATTCTTGCAGATACCAGAAATACAGGCTGATGTGCACTTGAGCAAATCGTAGGGGAAGAGTACGTGTTGAAGCTGTATTGGTGGTAGAATGGTGCACTGTCAGATTGGTTCAGCCAGGAATGTACGTAACATTCTTTGCAACTCTGCTGCTAAAAGAACACGTTGTGTTATAGGAACTTCCTCAGCCTGAAAGTATGTAAACTGAATAGTTTTATAAGGTCTTAGTGCAGATCCTGCAAGTAAGTATGTTTATAAATGTGTACAGAATAAAAAGTGGTAGATTTCTCCTTAAAAAAAATATAAATAAAGAGGAAAATATATTACCATGAGCCTGTTCAGCTTGGAGTTTTAAATATCTGAATTTCCTTGCTGTTTGCCCAGAGCTATGAAGTGCCCTTTCACAGGCAAGCAACAGTTTTTCACCTTGTCATGTGAAGAAGGATAGACAATATTGTGTTGCTTTATCCAAATTTAGCATTTGAAATGCAAGCTGCAATATTACTGAGTTTATACAAAATTTTTGCTACCCTTAATTCACTGGGCTGTGCTAGGCAGAGAGAAGTCACTTTGGTTCATAGCTTAACTTGGTTTGCACCATCAGCAGCTGACGTTGCTAATGGTGTTATGCACTTGGAAGTTATGGTAAAACTGTGTAGTCAGGTAGATCTTGCAGTTTTGCTCAAGAGCCTGACTGGGAATGATGAATGCAGGATAGTTCTGAGCATGGGAATAGTTTCTGTTTTGAAATAGAAAATAATTTAGAATGTCCAGCAATGCCCGTGAAACCAGCATGAACAGGTGGTGCTTTTGTGCTTTGTTTGAAGCCAGTGCTGTCAGACCTGTGTGCCTGGACAGTGTGCTCAGTAGGTCAGTGATAGAATGCTCTGCCTTGAACACCCTCTTCTCTCTCCCCAGGCACTTTAATACAGGTATGGAAAACTTGCATTGACTGTACTGGACTTCAGATCAAATCTTAGTTGGCTGGCTAGACAGGAGGGTCCCTGGAGGTGCATACAAAATTCACAGCTGTTGAAACAGGACAAAACTGCTTCTCTTTGAAGTTGGTATTGCAAAGGGAGAAATGCTAATCATTACCCTAACAGTCTGACTTGTGCAGGGAGAGAAGCTGAATTTATTGCTCGTTGAGGTGGCATCCTGGTTCTAGGCCAAAGGTGGAACCCCCAGAAGGCAGACCCTTTTTAATGTGAGAATTTTTTCAGGCAATTAGAATAAAATGCCATAACTTTATGGGGAAAAATAAGAGGGATAATGAGAGGAAAGAGGATACAAGTGAGAACTAATATGCAAAGAAACAATACAACTGAGCTGCAGTCTGGAGGGCTGCCAGGCCAGCAACGGCAGAGAAGTGCTGTGTGGGGAAACTGACACAGTGGGCATGGAGGGGTGCAGCCCCAGAGTGGCCGGGGCCAGCAGGAAGGTTGCAGTCCTAGAGCGGAGCTCAGAGGGAAAACCAAAGCCAAAACAGTGTCAAGAATACTCAGGCAGTTGAGGCTATAACGGCAAGACACACAGCCGAAAAGCAGATGAGCAGCAGCTCCAAAACACCAGGTCAGCAATGGCATCTGTTTTTTCCTCTCCACTCCTTCTCCCTCCCAAAACCCCCTTCACACTCCAGCCTTGTACAAAGCATTTGTATGCCCTTAAAAACTTCCCCCAGCAACCTCCCCACTGAACCACAGGCATTGCTGCTAGATCACTCTGGGTGGAACAAGACCTAAACACCAATCAATACCAGCTCAACACAGATGAGTTAGTTTTTCTTGAATTGCTGGTGATGGGGTATTGACACAGCACATGGTGCTGAGGAAGCTTGATTTCCTTCCCTCTTGTCCAGGGAGATTTCTGTCTGAAGAGTCATCAAATGTAATACTTACTTAAAACAGAGTTTAACTTGTATAAAACTTAGTTATCCCATTCTGAATTCTGCCCCATTTGAACATTGCTTGTTGGCTTTCCCCCCTCTTTTCACTTCTGAAATTTATTTTTGCTTTTCTGCCAGGCCCTGTGCGGTGTTGTAAGGGTCACAACAGGGAATATAATACATTTTCACTTGTGCAGGAAGCTGCTGTTGTGCGTAAGTGCTTCCAGATGAAGTTTTCACCTAACTCTTGGGCAAAGATGGGTGAGCCCACCCATGGTGTTAACTTCCACATGAATTGCAATAAGTAGCTGTTGATAGTCTTCAAATAGAATTGGTTGTTCTGGCTAAAGAGAATATTACTGCAGTAATTGACCATACCAAAGACAACAGGAATTTGGGAGAAGGAGTGGATCATTCTGTCATGCCTAAACACATATTTAAATTCGTAAGTAATGATGTTCATAGCCATTAACTGTTTTTAATATTAAGTATGGTTTTATTTCAGGTACATTATGTACCACCACTGCTTGTGTGCCTGCTTTGCTTGACCCCTGTGACGTACTCGTAAACAAGGACTTCATCACTCTAATGTTTCATATAGAGGTTTCTTAAGTGATAAAAGGTAATTAATGGTGTGGGATTTGTAGTGAGAGAATGCTCTGATTTTTGAAATTCCAAAGCTGTGTGTTTGAAGTTGCATGGCTAAAGATCCTAGCCCTGGAGGTTTCTTGTAGAAAACCACACCCCAAAAAAACCCAAACCCTCCAAAATTCCAGACCAAAACTGAAGGCATGGGGGGGTGTGTGGGGTGGTGGGTGTTGTTTTCAAGAAGAAAGAAGTTTAGGTTTAGCAAAACTGATAGCTCCCATAGTTCAAATTGTCTGGGGAAAAAAAAAAATGAAAATCATTTGGGTTTTGCGTGACCTCCACATTTTAATGACATTTCTTCCATAAGTGATGGTTTTCAGTTTCATTAATTAATTCCTTCCCGGTTAGCATAAAAAGAACTGTTTGAGTTAGGGCATCCCAGTGTGGCTGGTAAAATTAATCTTCATTTAAGTGCACTGGAGGTACAGACAGCAGCAAAGGATTGCATGTAAACACTTTCCATTGTAGATGCTAGTTGCTGTGGTTAGAGCAATATGGGGAATGATTAATCACAATCTTTAGAAGTTCTGACTTAAAATTTTATGCAGATTAGGAACATTTAAATAGTCTTTATTAAATCTGCAGTCATCAGTACCAGAATCACATCGTTCCTGTATAAGTAACACAACTGGCTTTGATCTCCAAATCAAGACATTTGTATTCCATCCAGATTTTTTTACATATTCTTGATTGTGTCAGACAACCACTTTAGATGTGTATGGATGTGATACATAGCTCTGTTTTGGCAAGCAAGTACTCTGTGGAACTGTGAGCACATTACCTGCAAAAGTTCCATTCTGGGTCTGTCAAATCCTTTTATACAGATAAGGGAACTCTTTATGTGGTCTCTGCATGGAACAAAGAAGGGCAAATGAAATGTATCCGAACAGAGACTTTTCTGCTAAGAAATATCGGTGAAAGTAATGCTGTTACTTACAAGCTCTTTCACACCGCTGGTGAGTCCTGACCAAGTGTTTCAATTACTGCATGTGTGAAGTTCTGTCCACAGAACTGGTTTGCGTGGATATACAGGACAAATGCCAACAAAAAGGAGTTTCTTATTTTTCAGTGAAGAAAATGATTTAAGAGAGATTTCTTGCTTTCCACTGTCTGTTTCAGCAGCACTTTGACATAAAAGGAAAGCTTCAAAATTACTTAAGGTGAAGTAGTGACACACTTATACAAATAGTGTCTTAGGAGATTTTTCACATTGACACATGGAATGCTTGAAATTAATGCAAGTAAAAAATGAAGTCTAGTGTTCTGCTACAGTGTTTACTTAGCGTTTTTGCTGCACTTTGCTGAAGTTTCACATTCATAGGTATGATTAAGCAAGGTTTCCTTCTTGGTTTACGGAGACCTTTTAATAAAGGTGAAGAGGGAATGCTGGTATTTTTGGAAATGGCAGACGTGTTTGTAAATACAGAAAATTTGTGAAGGAGACCCAGATGTAAGCATGTCTGTGTGTTTCAGTTTTTAAATTTGACAGTTTTATGAACAATATTACCATGCATTGTTGGGTGGACATAATGCCAAGTGGCCAAGACAAAGGGATTTGTCAGTTCAAGTGAAGCTTAGTATTAGAGTATTTTAGGAAAAATATGCTGGGGTAATTAAAGAAGGCTTACTCTGGAAATTAAAGCTATTAATGTTTTGTATAAGCAAGTGGTACAGCGCAAACACAATGTCTTATGTATTGTTGACAGAGATGGTGAGAAATATTTCAAATATGATATTTCTAGCCATGTGGTGGTTATTTTCATCTAAAAAACATGAGTTCTTTGATAGGTTAAGAGAAATGCATTTTTTTCCCTTTAACTGAACACTTGCTTGTTACCTGTGTGCTGCCTTTGCAGCTGAAAGCACGTCTCCTTATTAAAATGTGGCTGGTGCTATGAATGAGACATTTGGAATCCATATGCTACACCTGGTCAAGGGCCCAAGGAATGTACTGAATGACGCTTGCACCTAGAAATTCATATTTGTCTGTTGTATGCTATCATCTTGCGCTGCTTAGCATGGGAAATAAAAAGATGCACGTTTCTCTTGTTATGTCTTTTTTTCCCCCTCCTTTCAGCTTTTCCATCCTGATAGCACAGTGTTTCAGTGTTTTTCCTATAGTTTTCCTGTGTGCATAAGTGAATACTTTTGTCTGTCACATAGCTCATAAAGTTAATGTTTTCTTCCTTTTAATGTGATTTTTTTTTTTTTGCTGCACAAGTCATGTTTAACTCATGTGAATGTGTAGTCATACACTCATCCTTTCCTCAGTAATTGTAGTTAGGGGCAGAAAATTAAAAATTAGTTCCAAACAGCTCTTTAATGTTAAAGCAACATGGTTCAATATAAATAAATGCTGCTGAAAATTGTACTTCAAGATTGAAATACCCGTCAGCCTGAGCGAAGCAATAAACATTTTTTTAAGTAAAGTAACATTTGTATGTTCAGTGTCTTTATTAACCACGTATCTCTTGTGGATAGGCAATATATCAAGTGACAAGTGATAGGACTAGAAGAAGTGCTTTCAAGTTGCCCCAAGGGATGTTTAGATTGAATATTAGGAAAAATTTTGTTACTGAAAGTGCATTGGAATGGATTGTCCAGGGTGGTGATGGAGTGCTCCTCTCTAAAGATATTTAAGAGTTGTGTAGACATAGTGCTTAGCGATTTGGGTTAGTCAAGGACTTGTCAATGTTGGATTAGTAATCAAACTCAATGATCTTGAAGGTCATTTCGAGCCACAATTCTGTGATTCTGTTCAGTATCATCATGAATGACATAGAGTAGAGTTTGGTGTGCCCTTAGCAACCATGTTTGGAGATAACATCAGGCTGAATGGTGCAGCTGATGGGCTTGAGTGAAGGGATGCCATCCAGAGGGACCTTGACAGGCTTGAGAAGTGGGCCCAAGTGAACCTGATGGGGTTCAACAAGGCCAAGTGTAAGGTTCTGCACCTGGGTTGGAGTGAATCTCCAGTATCAATATAGGCTGCAGAATGGATGGATTGAGAGCATATGGGAAGAGATTGACTTGGGGATCGCAGTAGGTGAAAAATAAGATATGAGCTGATATGTGTGCTCGCAGCCTAGAAATACGATTGTAGCAAATGAAAAAAAAGTAGTGTGATCAGCAGGTAAAGGAATGTGATTCTCCTCACCTCTGCTTTTGTGAGGCTCCACTTGGAGTCTTGCATTCAGCTCTGGGGTTCTCAGCACAGTGAAGATGTGGACCCATTATAATGAGTCTCAAGAAGGGCCACAGAAGGGATCAGAAGGCTAGAACATGTGTCCTTTGAAGAAAGGTTGTGAGAGTTTCTCTAACAAGAAAAAGCTCAGAGTGTTGAGGTTATTCAGCCTCAAGAGGCCCTGGTGAAACATAACTTCAGCCCAAAGCATTCATGATTCTAAACAATCAGATTTATGTAACTGCTAACTCATGTAGACATCTTCTGGATTTTTAAAACATGTAATGGTGAATTTCAAGAGGTAGTTACTTAGAATTTGTTTTAATAAAAGTAAGCCTTATTATCTGTGATCAAAGCTTTTCCCATAAGCACAGATGTACTAATGAAGTCTTAGAAAAGCAGTGATAGTCTTCAACTAACTGACTTTTAAAATATGCTGTCAATCTCACTTTTCAAAAAAACTCACCTTTTTCTTTTTTTCATTATTAGGTAATAACTGTGGTTATACAGATTGATTTATTAGACTTTTCTCTGTTTACATCTGTCAGAGAGGATTTCTTAGCTGGAATTCTAGTGAACGGACAGATACCTCATTTACCACTTGTTTTAAGTGTTTGCTTAAGACTTAATCTCAGCCGAAATGGGAAATACTAATCTTATACTTATCTTCACAAACCAGCAAGTTTTTGACCTACCTAGTTGTTTTGTAAATTACCAGTGCAATATTTATGCTTAAACTGCGAATATTAGTTGTACATATGTCATTAATGGGATTATTTTGGCTTTCAGGTTTGACCAGCATGCTTCAGTTGGATAGATGAGCACACGCTCTCTGAAATCCAGTGAGAGGTAATAAATCCTCTAGTTGGACTTGCAATTAGCATCTGTGTTTTACCTGTCATAATGTCTGTTATTTTTCAGACTAGGGCCAGGTAGTACATAAAGTAGAAACTCAACTTTCAGTGAACATTCTAAGCCATTTGATTGTCCTCAGCTCTTAATGTTTTCCTCTGTCAAAATGAAGTAAGCAGGAGTATTACAAGCAAACTCAAATACAATTAGTCAAGAAATACTCCTTACATTTCTTTTAGGCAAATGCTCTGACCAGAACCAAACCAAACAATGGCCTGTCTTACAATGACAAATACGGAAGGTACAGCAACTTCTGCTGTCCACCAGAATGGTGACATCCATGGGAATCCTAGTGCAACCAAGCAGACAGAATCATTGCTTCAAGTGTACCTCTATCATTGGCCTGGAAAGACAGGAGGGGATTACCTTCAATTTCCAGCTGGAGAATATGTTGCAGAAGAGCTTTGCACTGTTGCCTGTAAAGCCTGCGGTAAGTACATCTATAGCAGTTTGTGTAGTGAGGGAGTGACATTCAGCTTAACCCAGAGGTCGTCAAAATGGCTACAGTTTAACTGAAATGCTAATTTCTCTATTCTTTCAGAAGTAATTAGCACCACGCTGTAAACTCTCCCTCAGAATGGTTGTAATCATGTTTTTCAAATAATTTTGTTGTATGCTGTACCTTATCTGAAAGCCTTTCATTGAGCAGAAATGTAGTTTGGATAGTTGAATCACAGGAGATAGAAATAGTTTGAGTTACTGTCCGGTGCAATGCTGCAAAACAGACTGGTCCTGGAAATTGTGTTTATACTGTGTATTACACATGCTTAATCACTTTGCAAATGGAGACTATTCTATTAGGTAGAACATAACTGCTTCTGTGTGTGTGGTTGATGCTTGTTGTAAGTGTTTAGAAGATAAAGCGAGCAAATGACTTGAAATAAATAAGACATGTTTATATCTAAGAATACCTTTGAATTGTTGTATTTATGAGGGCTTAGCACTAACAAGTGCTGAGACCTGTAGTAAAAGAATTCTAGCATACGTTTTGTGCACCTGTCTTTCTTCAACTGCAAAAAGTACATTGAATTTGTGAATGGAAAAAAAGTGAATTCGAGTAAGCTTTGGATAGTAAAGTTGCTGTCTTTTTTTTTGTTTCTCATGCATATATGCGCAGACAAATGTACACAGAGTATCTCCATAACTTTTTTATTGCTGTCAGTGGTAAAAGACTGGTCTTTGTTTTGTTTTTGAAGTCCAGTATTTCAGGTGCAGATAAATTTAATGGAAGCCTTGTAATTCCAAGTATTTCTTTTCCAGTAGGTCACAAATGTGAAACTGTGTTAACCGTACATTTTATTACTTCCAAACATCTTACACTTTTGTGAAGCCCTTTTTTGGTGGTGATGCACTTTTTTCCACTGGAAAGGTAACACAGCACTGCACGCTCAGCTCAGGAAGTTCCTGCGGTGCACTGAGGATAACTTTGTAATACAAGTGTTGGAGAAACCTAGGAGGAGAGGTGCACTGCTTGAAACTTGTATTAACAAATAAAAAAGGACTTGGCGGTGATGGGTTGGGCACAACCTTGGCTGCAGCGACCATGAATGGTGGAGTTCAGTAACCTGTGAAGAAGTAAAGAAACAAGCAGGATTTCAACCCTGGACTTCAGAAGAGCTAAATTTGGCCTCGTCAAAGATATACTTCACAGAATACCAAGGGTCAGGGTTCTAGGAGGCAAGGGTATTCATGAGACCTGGCCAGTATTCAAACACTACTTCCTCCAAGCAACACTATGAGTGAGAAAGCAAGCATAGGGAGTAGGAGACCTGCATGGATGAGTAAGGTTCTTCTGGAAAAATTCAGAAGGAATAAAGAAATCTACAGAATGTGGAAAGCAAAACTTGCCACTTGGGAGGAAGATGGAAATGTCATCAGAGAATGCAGGGATAGAAAAAGAAGAGCTAAGGCTGATCTGGAATGAAATCTGGCAAGGGCTATCAAAGAAAATGAGAAGAGTTTTTTCCAGTATATAAGTAGAGAAAGGAAGACTTGGGAAAATGTGGACCAGCTGATTAATGAGATGGGTGCCCTAGTGTTGGAAGACACAGAGAAAGTGGAGTTATAGAATGCCTTCTTTGCTTTGTTTTTTCCTGCTGAAGCCCAAGCCGTGGGGATAAGAGACAAAGTCTGGAGAGAAGACTCTCCATTGGTAGATTAGCTGAGCCGGTCATCCATAAATCCATGGGCCCAAATGGGATGCACCCACAAGTGCTGAGGAAGCTGGCAGATGTTACAGCCAGGCCACTTTCCATCATCATTGAGAAGCTGTGCAAAGAAGGAGAGGTGCCTGAGGACTGGAGAGATGCCAGCGTCACTCCAGTCTTCAAGAAGGTTAATAAAGATGGCCTGGGAAACTACAGGCCAGTTGGTCTCACCTCCATCCATGGGAAGATGTTGGAATAAATTCTTTTGGAAGAGAAGAAATTAATCTGGAAGAGAAGAAAGTTATTTAGAGTAGTCAGCATGGATTCATCAAGGGGCAGTCATGCTTGACTAGTCTGATAGCTACTTACAGTGTCATATCTGGCTGGGTAGATGAGGGGAGAGCAATGGATGTTGTCTATCTTGACTTTGACACCACCTCCAGTAACATCCTCATTAGGAAAATCATGCACTGCAAGTTGAATGAGTGGACACTGAGATGGTTTGAGAGCTGGTGATGTGACAGAGCTCAGAGAAGCATTATCAACAGTGCAGGGTCTGCTTGGGAGACCTGTGACCAGTGAGGTTCCCCAGGGGTCAATACTGGTCTTGTTCAGCATATTCAGCAATGACCTGGATGAGAGGACAGAGTGCATCCTCAGCCAGCTGGGAGGAGTGTCTGACACACCAGAGGGCTGTGCTGCCATCCTGTGTGGCCTGGACAGGCTGTGAAGTTGGCAAAGAGAGGAACCTAACAAGGTTTATGAAAAGCAAGTGTAGAGTCCTGCACCTGAGTAGGAACAACTCCACACATCAGTATAGATATGAGGTAGACTTGTTGGTAGCCTTGAAGAGAAAGACCTAGAAATCCTGGTAGCCAGTAAGCTGGCCATGAGACGACAGTGTGCCTTTGTTGCCAAGAAGGCCAGTGGTATTCTAAGGTGCGTAACAACTGTGGCTAGTGGGCCTGTAGATCATCTTTCCCTTCTACTCTACCCTGGTAAGGCCACATCTGGAATACTGTGTCCAGTTCTGGGCTTCCCAGAGAGACAGGGAACTACTTTAGAGAGTACAGTACAGGCAGCACAGGGGCTTGGGGGCTTGGAGCTTGTGTCTTGTGAGGAAAGATTGAAAGAGCTGGGACTGTTTAGACTTGAGAAGAGTGAGAGTGCTGGTCCATGCCTATCAATATGTGAAGGGTGGCTGTAGGGAGGATAGTGCCAAACTGTTTTCAGTTGTGCCCAGTGACAAGACAAGGAGCAATGGGCACACAAGCAGTTTCACTTAGAAGTAAGGAAAACCTTTTTACAGTGTGGGTGGCAGAGCACTGGAACAGACTGCTCAGAGAGGTTGTGGAGTCTCCTGGTCTGGAGATATTCAGATTCTACCTGGATACAGCCCTGTGCAATGTGCTTTAGGCAGTACTGCTTTGATGGAGTGGTTGGACTTGATGTATTGAGGTCACAGAATCACAGAATGTTACTGTTTGGAAGGGACCTCGAAAGATCATGAAATTTTGTCCCATGAAATTTTAGTGAGCAAGCTGAGGAAGTGTGGGATGGAAGAGCAGACAGTGAGGTGGGTCAGGAACTGGTTGCAAGATAGAGTTCAGAGGGTGGTGATCAATGGTGCCAGGTCCAGCTGGAGAGCTGTGACTAGTGG